>JANKYH010001132.1:0-24362 GCA_027475595.1 Populus davidiana x Populus alba var. pyramidalis | reverse complement strand
TATTGACATATGCAACTCACGTGTCAGCACATACAATGCCATTAGGTGACCAAAATCAGCCATCTGCAATGATGTTTTGAGTAGCGCATTATCCTCTTTGCATTGGTGAGGTGCATGTTAACATTAGAGATACAGTTAGGCTCCAATAAGCTTTTTTTTTTTTTTTTTCCTCTCTCTTTTCTTTCTCTTAGCTTAGAAATTCATGTCAGTCCTTCCAAATATTAATCGTGTCCTCTAGTTTCTATTTCTATCAATTTTAATTTTAATTTTTTTATTATTTGTTTTGATTTTAATACCTTTTGAAGTTTTTTTAAAAACAAATTCATACCTAGACATTTTGTTTCATTTAGTTTTTGTATCCAATTTTATCCTCATTCTTTTGATAGCCTTTTTTATTTTTTTGTGTTTACCCTTTTCTTGTTTTTTATTTTTTATTTTTTCCCTCATCATTTTATTTCCTTTAATTTTTTTTATTCAAGTTTGATCCTCATTCTTATTATTTTGATTTATTTATTTTTATTATTATTTTTAACCCCACATTTTATTTCTTTTTATTTCTTCATCCAAAAATGGTTCTCATTATTTTTATTACTATTTTTTAATCTTTCTTCTTAATCTATTTTAATTTTTAATTTAATCCCTAATTATTTTTTTATTTGGTTTTTTTACCATATTTGATTATTATTATTTTGATCAGTTTTTTTTTGTTTACCTTTTTGCACGGTAATCATATTCTTATGATCTAGATCATTAGTTTCAAATATTAGCCTATATTTGATCCTTATTTTTTTTAATTTATGTTTTTTTATCATTTTAATTTTATCATTTGACATTAGATTATAGGGCTTTGAGCTTTGTTATGTTTTTTTTTCACTTTCTTTTTCTCAAGGTTATCTCGATCTCATATCTTATGTCACGTGTCGCACCCTAAAAAAAATCCAATTACGGGTTCGACTGGCGACTTTTCATTTTGGTTTTTGCTGATTTGGTTCTTTAGAGCCGTCACCTAGTATTTTGGTCATTAGGAACCCTAACTGGTCTTTTAAAGATTCTAAGGTAAGGGACTGATTGCGTAAAGGGAAGGTATTAGCACTCCTAGTACGCCCTACCTAAGGTAAGCTGCTTGGTGTTTGGTTTGCTCTTATAATCTATAGTGTTGGTGTTTTTTAGTCTCGTCAATTGATTTTGGATAGAAATATAAGGAGATTCCATGTGCTTTGAAAGCTCATTTTTCCCTTAGTATTTCAAAAGTTTGCGACTCGTAAATCGTGGAGTAAAAAAAATTAAATTTTGAAATGTCCCCGATTATAATCAAGGCTTCTTTCAAGAATGTGTGCAGATTTATTACTCCTAATAATATTTTGGATATTTATCCTTTTAAGGATTTCTTTATCCAAACATTAGCTGTAAATAATAAATGAATTTCCTCCCTAAAAATAAGATTTTTATAGTTTTTGGAATATTGGCCAATACCCTTTGGAGTTTTACAAACATGTTGTAAAATCCAGAAATGCAAGAAAATAATTTGTGTTTAAGAAATCAATGCGAAAACACATTTTCAAAGCTTCCAATATATTTTTTTTTTGTAAAAAGAACATTCAAAACATGTTAGAGTATTGGCCGTATGAAACACGCAAGAAAACTTTTTTTTTTTTTTTTTGACAAAAACGGGGTATTTTAAACACTGAATTTGTATCTCCACGGTATAAAAATACAAACCAATGTAAAAAAAATCATAAAAAAAATATGCAAGAAAAATCAACAATATTTTTAAGGAAATTTTTTAGAATTTTTGAAAGCAAACAGACATTTTTTTTTCTTTGAAAATCTGGATGTCTTGACGAAAACCGGGTATTTTAAACACTGAATTTGTATCTCCACAGTATAAAAATACAAACCAATGTATATAAAAAATATATATATGAAAAGAAAACAACAATATTTTTTAGACTTTTCGGATTTTTTTTATTTTTATTTTTTTAAAAAAAAATAATATATATATATATATATACACACACACATGCATAGTATAATATAATATAATTAAATAAATATATTAATATATTAAGTGGGCTGGGCCGGCCCAACTAACTTGGCCGGATCCAGCCCCAAAAGTCGTTGGGCCGAACTCGGCCCAAAAGGATTGGCCCGATCTCGGCCCAACGAACTAATTAACCTCGGTCTGGGCCGGACCCAACCCAAACCGCCTGATTGGGCCAGAATCCCTCTGGCCCGTCCCGCATAGTTTTGGGCCAGACACCATCTGGCCCAGAGAAGGGAAAAGAGAGAGCACGGGGGGGGGAATTATTTCCCCCCCCGCCTCTTGCATGCAGAACGACTCTACATGCAGGAGGCAAAACTGATGCAGGTTTCGAAAAAAAATACAGGGGGGAAAGGAAGCGTACCTGGGGCGGCGGAGACGGTGGCTTGCTGGCGGTGGCAGCGTCCTAGCTCACGGACAGCGACTCCTCACGGTGATTTCCAAACAATCCGGCGACGCCCTCTCGCTTCGTTTTCTTCGTTTTTGTTTTCTAAATTCCCTCCCAACGTTAAACTTTCACTCTTCTCTTGGTTTTTTTGGGGTTTTCGGTGGCTCTCTCTCCTCGGTTGGGTGTTTCTCTCTCTTCCTCTCTCTCTTCGTTTTTTAGTTCTCTTCGGGTTCCTCTCCTTTTTCTTTTTCTTTTTTCGTCCCTGTTTCTCTTATTATGTTCTCTATTTATAGAGCCAGGGGGCGTGGCTTCACCGTGGAGCCAAGGAGCGGCTGTCCAGGCGGACCTCCCTCGGTTTCGGCAGCGCGGCGGGTGGTCGACCAGTGTCTTCTGTCGGTGGTCCACCGGCGTGGGGCCTTGGTTGGTCGAGGGACCTACAAAAAAATGTAAACAATGCAAACTTTTCCTTCTTCCCCGCTGTATGTTCAGGGGAAGAAGAAAGTGAACAGTGCCGTTCAAAACGGCAAAGTTCGGTCTTCTCTTTTTTTTTTTTTTTATGTATGAAACGGCGTCGTTTTGGAGAAAACGCGCCGTTTCATTTAAAAAAAAGGCGCCAGAACATTTGTTTTTGAATCAGTCCTTAATCATCTTTGTTCAATTCAATTTCGTCCCTGCCAATTTCGGTCCGTCCCCATAGTTGGCCGCGTTTTCCACTTTGGTCCTTGGCCTCTGATTTATGCAATTTAGCCCTCAATTGATCAATAAACTTCTAATTTCTTCAATTAAGCCCCTGAATCAATTCCAAACAGCCCCCTCTATCTTTGCGCCTTTTCCAAATTGGTCCCTGGTTTCGGATTTTCACAATCAAGTCCCTAATTGGCCATTAAACTTCAATATTTATGCAATTAAGCCCCTGATTTGACCCAATAAATTCCTAAAAATTATAATATGGCCCCAGAACTTTAATTTCTTCTAATTAAAACTCAAATTGACTTAAAAATCAATTTTTCTTGCAATCAAATCCCCTATAAATTCAAATAAAAATCCAATTAAGTCCATAAACATCCAAATTTGGGCTTTTCTCCTCAAAATTCAAATTTTCCTTCTCAATAGGGCTCTCATCCTTCAAGAATATATTGTCAAAAAATCCGCCTTTGCCTTTTTAAATTCCTTGACCAATTTTGTGACCATTTCTGAGCGCTTCTGCCTCCTATTATTTTTTCTAACCTCTTTTGGCTATTTATTTTATTTTTTATGGGGACTCAAAAATGGGTTACAATAGATGCCCCCTCTTTATAATACTTACGGAGCAGGGGTTTTGCGCAGTAAGTGTTATAAAGATAAACTCAAAACAGAACTCCCGAAACTGATCTGGTCGAAGCTTGATTGATCTGAAACTTTGTTTTTTACAACAATCCTCCTTAGCCCAAAAACTATGATCAAAACTTAGCCATCTCGAGATCCTTATCCGGCGATCCTCTGAATATCGAAATACGAGATCCCTTCTGGCGATCTCCTTTTAACTTGGAATCCCATCTGGCGATTCCTTTACCCATAACCAATACAAAAATGCGTGTGTGGTCTCATTATGATGGGTGACCAGCTCGAGTGGGAAATGGAAAGAGTGGTCTCATTCTATTGGGTGACCTACCCAGGGGAAAGAGTGGCCTCATTATTATGGGTGACCTACCCAGGTAAAAAAAAAATGGAGAATGGTCTCATTCTTATGGGTGACCTACCCAGGAGAAAAAAAAAATAATGGTCTCATTGTGATGGGTGACCTACCCAAGGAAAAAAAAAGGAAGAGTGGTCTCATATTTTGGGTGACTTACCCAGGGGGAAGAATGGCCTCATTCTTATGGGTGACCTACCCAGGTAAAAAAAAAAATGGAGAATGGTCTCATTCTTATGGGTGACCTACCCAGAAAAAATAATGGTCTCATTCTTATGGGTGACCTACCCAGAAAAATAATGGTCTTATTGTGATGGGTGACCTACCCAAGGAAAAATAATGGTCTTATTGTGATGGGTGACCTACCCAAGGAAAAAGGAAGAGTGGTCTCATTCTTTGGGTGACCTACCCAGGGAAAAAAATAGGAAGTGTTTGGTCGCATTGTAATGGGTGACCTACCCAGGAAAAAGGTTAACAATGGCTCAAAGGCACACTTGAAAGGAGGTAGGGTTAGAAAACACACTACCTAAGAAGTGAGGGCTCAAAGGCGCGCTCAAAAGGAAGTAGGGTGAGAAAACACACTACCTGAATAGTGGTGGCTCAAAGGCACACTCGGAATGAGGTAGGGTTAGAAAACGCACTACCTAAGAAGTGAGGGCTCAAAGGCACGCTCACAATGAGGTAGGGTTAGAAAACGCACTACCTGAGAAATGGTGATGAGACCCCGATCTGAAAAATGTTGAAAGCAATGCATTATGGTCAATATGCATGTATGTTTTTGTTACCTATCTTGGAAACATAGGTCCCCTTTTCGTCGTAAACCTCTTCGAGCTCTTGTTTCAATCTTTTCTTATGAACCGAAATATACTTCATATCCTTTTAGTGAAGAGATCTCTGGTTCCTTATGGGGCCCTTTCTTGCTCCATTGAGTTTTGTGCTTTATTATTTTAAAAGGAAAAATTGGTTTTGTTCATGAAAACTGAAACTTTTAATGCAATTAGCAATTCTTATAAAAGATGCTTTTTTTTAGAAGTTTTTATTATGATACCCCTTTTTGGCTTGGGTTCACTATGGACCCTTATGTGCACCTCGTGCACCCTTTTGCCCTCTAGTGTGATGTGCAACTATATGTCAAGCAGATTTGATTTGGTTCTCTCCAATTGATGGAGTCATCTTCTTAGTCATGCCATAAAAAAGTTCTTTTAAGCAAAAGATTTCAAATGCTATGAGATCATATGTTTTATATATATATATATATATATATATAAAGACTCTTTACAAAGAGAATTCATGGCCGAAATTTATTTTATTGATTGGGAAATTACGAAATACATCAAGCGTAGTATTTCTTTACAGAGTCAGAATTCACAGGCCTAACTAGATCTTCTCCATCCATTCTAGACAGTAACAAAGCTCCTCCTGAGAATGCTTTCTTCACCACGTAAGGCCCCTCATAGTTAGGTGCCCATTTACTCTGATCTTCTCCAGGTAAAGGCAATATTTTATTTAGTACAAGATCTCCTTCGTGGAATCCTCGAGGTCGAACCTTCTTGTCATATGATTTAGCCATCCTTCTTTGGTAAAGTTGATGATGACAAATTGCGGCTATCCTCTTTTCACTGATCAGGTTCAATTATTCGTATCTAACTTTTGCCCATTCTACCTCTTCCAACTTAGAGTCTAACAACACTCTTAATGATGGGATCTCCACTTCTAAAGGCATCACTGCCTCCATTCTGTATACCAACATGTACGGGGTGGCTCCTGTTGAGGTTCAAACTGCGGTGCGATATGCATGAAGGGCAAACGGCAACATCTCATGCCAATCCTTATAGGTGACTACCATCTTCTGAATAATCTTTTTGACATTTTTATTAGCAGCTTCTACCGCACCATTCATCTTTGGTCTATATGGCGAAGAATTGGAATGCTTGATTTTCCATTTAGTGCAGAGTTCTATTATCATCTTGCCGTTGAAATTCTGGGCATTATCAGTTATAATCTTTTCTGGTGGACCATACCGACATATCAAATCTCTCTCAATAAATTTCTTCACTACTTTTTACGTCACATGAGCAAATGACCCAGCTTCTACCCATTTTGTGAAGTAGTCGATAGCCACAAGAATGAACCTATGACCATTGCTGGCTTTTGGGTTTACTGGTCCAATCACATCAATTCCCCACATCGCGAAGGGCCATGGAGATGTTAAATTAAACAGAGGAGCCGGAGGAGCATTGATTTTGTCACTGTATACTTGGCACTTATGACATTTCCGGACATAATCTATACAATCCTTCTCTAATGTCATCCAGAAGTACCCGGCTCTTTGTATCTTCCTGGCCATCACATGTCCACTAGCATGAGTTGAGTAAATCCCTTCATGGACTTCCCGTACCGTACTTTTTGCCTCAAATTCATCCAAACATCTCAACAAAGTCCCGTCAGATGATTTCTTATACAAAATCTCCCCATCAAGATAAAAATCCATTGCCAACCTTCTCAAGGTCTTCTTGTCGATTTTGGATGTCCCTATGGGATATGCCTGGTTTTGGATGAAATTCTTGATATCATAGTACCATGGGTTTCCATCCACTTCTTTTTCGACTGAGCAGCAATGAGCGGGGTTATTTCTGATATTGATGTGTACTGGCTGTACCTTGTGCCCAAAGTCTATCTTGCCCATAGATGCTAGTGTGGCCAAAGCATCTGAAACTGGTTCCCTTCCCTTCCCAGATAGGTGAACTCTATTTCCTCAAATTCTTTAGCCAGTTTAGACAGGTATTCTTGGTAAGGCCTTAACTTCTCTTCTTTTGTTTGCCATTCTCCTTTTACTTGGCAAATGATCAGCATTAAGTCTCCATACACATCTATCTTTTGATGTTCATCTCTAATGCAGTCTCTAATGTTCTATCTTCTTATCAGGAGAGATTATTACTGCACCCGCTCCGTTACCACATACATTTACAGCACCATCAAAATACATAACCCACCAATCTGATCTCTTTTCCTCGATTGCAAACACTTCTTCATCGGGAAAGTCAAAGTTCAACGGCTCATAATCTTCCATAGCATGGTCAGCCAGGTGATCGACAATAACACTCCCTTTCACAGCTTTCCTTGTCATATATACTATGTCATACTCAGCCAAAAGAACTTGTCATCTTGCAATTCGGCTAGATAGATAAGGTTTTTCACAAATGTACCTTAATGGTTCTAATTTGGAAATTAACCATGTAGTGTGATACAACATATACTGACGTAATCTCTTTGTAGCCCATGCTAGTGTGCAACACAGCTTCTCAATCACAGTATACCTAGACTCATATTCCGTGAACTTCTTGCTTAGGTAATAAATGGCCCTTTCCTTCCTTCCGGTTTCATCATGTTGCCCAAGCACACATCCCATTGCTGTTTCGGTTACTGTTAGGTATAATATCAATAGCCTTTCTGGTACGAGAGGAACAAGTAGAGGTGGATTTAACAAGTACTGCTTGATTTTCTCAAAAGCTTTATCACACTCTTCATTCCATATTCCAGGGTTCTTCTTCCTCAACAAACGAAAAATCGGATCACAAGTCGCGGTTAATTGGGATATAAACCGAGCGATGTAATTCAACCTTCCTAAGAAACCTCTCACCTCCTTTTCAGTCTTGGGGGGTGACATAGATTGAATAGCTTTTACTTTTTCAGGATCCACTTCTATCCCTTTGTCACTCACCACAAATCCTAACAACTTACCGGATTTCACCCCGAATGAACACTTTGCTGGGTTAAGCCTCAACTTATATTTCCTTAACCTTTCAAATAATTTCTTCAATATTTGGACATGATTCTCTCCCTCTTTAGATTTAGCAACCATGTCATCCACGTATACTTCAATCTCTTTGTGCAACATGTCGTGAAACAAAGTCACCATAGCCCTTTGGTAAGTGGCCCCAGCATTCTTTAAACCAAATGGCATGACTTTGTAGCAAAAGGTTCCCCATGGTGTTACAAAGGTTGTCTTCTCCCTATCCTCTTGCGCCATTCTTATCTGATTGTAGCCTGAAAACCCATCCATTAAAGAATATGTGGAGCTGCGTGCTGCATTATCAACTAACATATCTATGTGTGGTAAAGGGAAATTATCTTTAGGGCTAGCCCGGTTTAAGTCCCTAAAGTCCACGCAAACTCTGATGTTACCTTCCTTTTTGGGTACCACTACTATGTTTGACACCTATTGTGGATACTTCACTACTTCCAAAAAAACCAGCGTTCCATTGTTTTTCAATTTCTGCCTTCACTTTGATTAAGATCTCCGGATGAGTTCTCCTTAACTTCTGCTTAATCGGCTTGCATCCTTCCATCAGTGGTATTCTATGTACTACAATGTCCGTATCCAAACCAGGCATATCCTCATAGGACCAGGTAAAGACATCTACATAATCTTTGAGCAGTGCAATCAACTCTTCCTTTGCTTCAGGGGTGATCAAAGTCCCTATCTTCAGCTCTCGTTTGATTTCTTCATTGCCTACATTTATGGTTTCAAGTTCCTCTTTAGCGGGCTTCCAAGCCTGTTCGAGTTGTTCTATTAATTTTGTGAATTCCCATATGTTTTCCTCCTCCCATTCCTCATCTTCTACAACCACTATGTATTCTTTAAATTTTGGCCATTCATTCTCAATGTAAAGTGCAGGTGTTGTTATGGAGGATCCACTTTCAGGGTTCCTGAAAGCGGAAAGTGATGTGTAAATGCAATGTAAGACATCAAGATGAATTTTGAAAATGCATGATCTCATTAAAGACAAAAGATTGGCTCAAAAACAAAATAAAATCCAATTGACATCTCGAGCCTCGATTGTCAATGAATAAAAAACAAAACAGAAAAAAGGCAAACAACATAGATAAAAAATATAATCCAACAATCATTGTTGATTACATTTTAAAAACCAATGGAGCTTCTTGGGTCTCCCAATTCTGGAACTTCTCCCCTTCGGCTAGCTTCCGAACAAAAGTCTTGACGGTGACTTCTTCCAAAGTATGGATGGTTAATTATGGCAGCTCTTCATCCCTCCTTTCGGATTCAATTTTCCCAGTAATGTCCTTGACTTGATTTTCCTCCAGAGTGTTTATGTTCATTGAAGAAAGCTTCTGAAAGAGGTCTTCATGTTGTATCACATATGCGGCCTTTGGAAATGAAATCCTGATTGGAGGGATGGTTAAGTTTCCTTCTTCAGGCTTCCTTCCTTCAATCCTAGCCATTCTCTTCTCCCTTCTTGCACTAGCAGCTCGCTTGTAATCTTCTTTCTTGGGCTTATATCCAAGCCCAAACCTCTGTTCTGCAGCTTTCAATTTGATTATATCCCTTCATTCAAGCCTTCCTTGCTCAATGTCATATAGGAAAGGAATCTTGTTTTTCAAAAAGCTTTTAGCGGCCATTTTGGTGGCCTCCGAGATTTCTGGCTTCCTCACCATAGTGTTCTCGGACACCCACTCGGTATTCACAATCTCAAATGCATAAAGGTTTCCGTCCTTACAATCTTTTGCTTCAATGAATGAAACCGCCACATTTCTTACCATCGATACAGTCTCCTCAGCCTTAACAGTAACCAGGACACCGTTGGCAATGTACTTTAAACATTGATGTAGCGAAGAGGTGATAGCTCCCGCAGAATGTATCCATGGCCTTCCTAACAGCATGTTATAGGAAGGGTGGATATCCATCACTTGAAGGGTTACTAGAAAGACTTGGGGACCCACAGCTAGTTCGACCTCAATTGACCCTATCACTTGCCTTGATGAGCCATCATATGCTCTCGCCGTTATCACACTGGGCTGCATATGTGAGGGATCTATCGGCATTTCATCCAGCATGTCGCACGTCAAAATCCGCGCGACATCGGCCGGCGATTTTTATTATTTGTGTTTTGCTTGGTTCGTTGGAGTCGCCACCTAGTATTATGGTCACTAGGAACCTAAGATCTGCGAGAGTCTGAGTAAGGGACTGGTTGTGCAAGGGGAAGACGCATCACCCCCAGTGCACCCTACCTAAGGTAAGCTGCATTGTTGTTTGATTGTTTTTCTAGGTCGAATTTCTATTCGTTGGTCTTTCTAAGGTTCAAGGCAGATCTCCCCTCATGAGGAAGTCTCTACCTTATTCGGTTAAATCCTAACCATTCTAAAGTCTTAATTTATTTACACCTTGTATCTTTAATATTTGAGGGTGTACTTTATCATGTAATTTTACACCTTTCAAATATTAAAGTCTACATCTAGATCCTAGAAAAAAAAGATTGGAAAAAGGTTTTTGATATTTTGGCCAAACCCTAATGGATAATCATAAACTAGTTATGATATCTATTTTTTGGATTTTTCAAAATGTGAGAAAGATGCAATTTTTCGAAAAAAACATGCTTGGAAAATTTTAGGACTTGGCCGTATGCAATAAAATATTTTTTAAAAAAATATTTCGAAAAAGCCGGGTATTTTAATACCGGACTTATATCTTACAATGTAAGTATACAACCCAATATTAAGCAAACTTGGTGGAAAAATATTTGAGAAAACCACAATTTTTAAATGATTTTTTTTTAATATTTTTTGAAAATAAAAAAGAAAAACGAATAAAAAACTAAAAGGCATGAACAGTGAACAGTGACGCCGAAGAAGAAGAGGAAGGTGAGCGGACCACCTGGCGTGGCGGCGATGGCTGGCTGGAGGAGGAGGACCTGAAGCTGGTGGTGGAAACGGCGGTGGAGTTAGCTGGAGCGGCTGCAGCTGGAAGAGGAAAAAAAAAGAAGAAAATCTGCAGCAGGAAAAGGGAGGAAGGCTGGTTTTTTGGCTTACTTTGGACCCGCTTTTCTCCTCCCTCTAAGCACGAAATTGGCTCCTATTTATAGGGATGGAAAGAGGGTAATCTTGTCTTCAACAGGGAAAAAGTCTCAGCCCTTGATTCGACTTGAGGAATCCAAGCCGTTGGTTCAAAGTGTGCACCTCGAACTGCAAAATTTGGCAATCCAAGGCTGCAGACTGCCCGAGGGTGCCACTTTGGGCCAATAAACGGAGCCGTTTTCGAGTTGTTCGACCCCACCGGACCACTCTACGAGATAGAGGGATTGCAGGTGGACATGGTGGTGCACGCTTTGTCGGATTTGGGGAACAAACGAGGTAGAAAATTCGCCTGGAAGTCTGCCACTCGGGCAGCTTTGCGGGGAAGAAGGTGAACAGTAACCAGCCGATTTGTTTTTTTTTTTTTTTTTTTCGTTTTTCAATTTAGTCCGCGTTCTTTCAAATTAGTTCAATGGAACCCCTAATTGACCATAAACCTTTGATTTAATGCAATTTTGGCCCCTAATTTCAATCAATTCACTTGGTAAAAATTAAATTTGGTCTCTTAAAATTCCAATCTTCTTAATTAAGCCTAAATCAGGCTCCCAAATTTAATTTTTCACCAATTAAGCCCCAAATAAAATTAATTTGACCCACTTAAAGTATAATTAAGTCCTTGCACTTAATTAAATCCTTCAATTAGACCTAAATTAATTCTTAAACATAATTAAAATTTAATTTGGCCCATGATTAAATCAAATTGGCCCATTAAAAATTTAATTATGTCATTGGACTTAATTTTTATGCAAATTCGTCCAATAATCGTTTAATTTTACCTTCGAATTTGCATTTTTCTATTCTTGGGCATAATAGGGTACAATTAGGCCTTGAAATTCCTCTAAAAATTGCAGCTTTATTTCCCAGTCTGCTCTCTCCACGTTGCCAGCCTTTATTTTATTTTTTGATTTTTATTTTGAAGAAAGAAATTGATTTTTAGGGAATAACCCAGAATTGGGTTATGACAGTTGCCCCCCTCTTTACAATGCTTACGGTAGAAGGTCTCTTAAGAGACTTTAGATAGCAAGCGTTGTAAAGAAGAAAAAAGGAAGATTTTTTTTTTTTTTTTTTTTTAAATGGTCGAATTGTCATGGGTGACCTACCCGGGTGAAAAACACGAAGATGTTTTAAAGAGGTGAAAAATACAGAGATTTTTCAAAGAGGTGAAAAATACAGAGATTTTTCAAAGTGGTTTTGTTGTAATGGGCAACCGGCCCAAGATGGAAAACGAAAAGAGTTTTCAAGGTGGTGAAAAATACAAAGATTTTTCAAAGTGGTTTTGTTGTAATGGGCAACCGGCCCAGATGAAAGGTTTTGAAAAATACAAAGATTTTTTCAAAGAGGTGAAAAATGCAGAGATTTTTCAAAGTGGTGAGAAATGCGAAGATTTCTCAAAAATGATCTTGTTGTGATGGGCGACTTGCCCAGATGGAAAGTGATGAAAAATGCAAAGATTTTTCAAAGTGGTGAGAAATACAAAGATTTCTCAAAGTGGTGAAAAATGCAGAGATTTTTCAAAGTGGTTTTGTTGTAATGGGCAACTGGCCCGAGATGAAAGGTTTTGAAAAATACAAAGATTTTTTTCAAAGAGGCGAAAAATGCAGAGATTTTTCAAAGTGGTGAGAAATGCAGAGATTTCTCAAAAATGGTGAAAAATTTTGGAGGTGGTGAGAAATGCAAAGATTTCTCAAAATGGTTTTATTGTTATGGGCAACCGGCCCGAGTGAAAAAGTTTGAAAGTGGGGAGAAATGCAAGGATTTCTTAAAATGGTGAAAAATACAGAGATTTTTCAAAGTGGTGAAAAATACAATGATTTTTTAAAAGTGGTTTTGTTGTAATGGGCAACCGGCCCAAGATGGAAATGTTTTGAAAAATACAAAGATTTTTTCAAAGAGGCGAAAAATGCAGAGATTTTTCAAAGTGGTGAGAAATGCGAAGATTTCTCAAAATTGTGAAAAAGTTTAGAGGTGGTGAGAAATGCAAAGATTTCTCAAAATGGTTTTATTGTTATGGGCAACCGGCCCAAATGGAAAAAAGTTTGAAAGTGGGGAGAAATGCAATGATTTCTCAAAAATGGTTTCATTGTTATGGGCAACCGGCCCAAATGGAAAAGGTTTGAAGGTGGGGAGAAATGCAATGATTTCTCAAAAATGGTTTTATTGTTATGGGCAACCGGCCCAAATGGAAAAAGTTTGAAGGTGGGGAGAAATGCAAGGATTTCTCAAAAATGGTTTATTGTTATGGGCAACCGGCCCAAATGGAAGATGAAAAGAGTTTAGAAAAAAGTCTGATTATAATGGGTGACCTGCCCGGGAGAAAAGGCAAAATGTCTGAAATGGACGACATGATAGGACTCGATGGGGAACGAGGGCTGAAGAGCGTACTCGAAAGGAGATAGGGTTCGAAAAACACACTATCTAAGAGGTGAGTGCTCCAAGGCGCACTCTAAAGAAGGCAAATAGGGCTAGAAAGCACACTACACAAGAGGTGAGGGCTCGAAGGAGCTCTCAAAAGGAGGCAAGGTTGGAAAACGCACTACCTAAGGGGTAAGGGTTCAAAGGAGCATTCAAAAGGAGGTAGGGTTGGAAAACTCACTACCTAAAGTGGTGAGGGCTCGAAGGAGCATACGAAAGGAGGTAAGGTTAGGAAACGCACTACCTAAAGTGGTTGAAGGCTCTAAAACGCACTCAAAAGGGGAGGTAGGGTCAGAAAACACACTACCTAAAGGGGTTGTTAGCTCGAAGGCGCTCTAAAAAAGAGGCAGGGTTGGAAAACGCACTACCTAAAGGGTTGATGGCCCTAAGGCGCATACGAAAGGAGGTAAGGTTAGGAAACGCACTACCTAAAGTGGTGAGGGTTCAAAGGAGCATTCGAAAGGAGGTAAGGTTGGAAAACGCACTACCTAAAGTGGTGAGGGCTCAAAGGAGCATCCGAAAGGAGGTAAGGTTGGAAAACGCACTACCTAAAGTGGTTGATGGCCCTAAGGCGCACTTAAAAGGAGATAGGGTTGGAAAACGCACTACCTAAGATGTGAGGGCTCCAAGGAGCAACCAAAAGGAGGTAGAGTTAGAAAACACACTACCTAAGGTGGTTAATGGCCCTAAGGCGCACTTAAAATGAGGCAAGGTTAGAAAACACACTACCTAAGGTGGTTGATGGCCCTAAGGCGCACTTAAAAGGAGGTAGGGTTGGAAAACACACTACCTAAGAGGTGAGGGCTCGAAGGAGCTCTCAAAAAGAGGCAGGGTTGGAAAACACACTACCTAAAAGGGTTAGGGCTCGAAGGCACACTAAAAAAGAGGTAGGGTTAGAAAACACACTACCTAAGGGGTGAGGGTTAAAAGACGCTCTCAGAAGGAGGTAGGGTTGAAAAACACACTACCTAAAAGGTTAGGGCTCGAAGGCACACTAAAAAAGAGGTATGGTGTTAGAAAACACACTACCTAAGGGGTGAGTGCTCCAAGGGGCACTTAAAAAGAGGCAGGGTTGGAAAACACATTACCTAAGAGGGTTAGGGCTCAAAGGCACACTAAAAAAAGAGATGATGGTGAGACACCGATTTGTCAAGGATGAAAGTAATGCATCATGATCAATATGCATGTATACTTACCTGAGAAGTATAGGTCCACTTTTCCTCATAGAGTTCTCCTTTTCTCAAAAGTTTGAGTCTCTGATGGTACGCTTTGATGGCTTTTGTCCCCCTTGCTTACTCGAGAAATATCTTACGATCTTGTCCTCTAGGAAAGACTTGATGCCATCATTTCTTTGTTCTCCGCCCCTTTTATCTCAAAGGTTGTAAATTTTGCCCAATAGTTTCTTAGACAGGGAATCATGGAGCCAGCCCTACCAGATGTTTTTTTGATTTCCCCCTAGCTTGATCATGCCCCCAAGTATTCAATTCAGGTTTGGGGATGAGGCTATATGAAGGAAGGTTTGGTTTTTGACAAGGAGTTGTTTTCATGTAGAATTTTTGGAATTTCAAAGTTATTCCGAACACAGAAATCATTTTGACCTTGATTCAAAGCAAACTCATTCTGAAGAAATTCAAATGATTCCTATGGAGAGGTTTTCAAAAGTGATGAAAACTTTTTGTTTCGATTTTGGTGAAAAAATATGAAGTGACATTTGGTTGGTCACAAAAAGTTGAAATTTCAATTTGTGGGTTATTGAGAACCATTGGCGAAAATATGATGAACATGAAGTGACATCTGGTTGGTCACAAAAGGTTTAAATTTCAATTTGAGGGTTATTGAGAACCGTTTTCAAAGCAGTCATTTTATTTGCATGAATAATGATTTTATTTTGCATGAGAAAGCACTGCCTACCGATCCAGATTGCTTGCCTTTGATCAGAAAGGGCTTGATTAGGCACGTAATGTAGGCTTGGGCTTTTGGCTATGAAGAAATGATATTTGTAGGCTCAAAAGGTGTTTGAGGGACTTTAAGACTAAGGATCACTAGTGCTTATATCCCAAACTCTTTTGTTCATACATTTATGGACCTTGGAATTGATTTGTAAAATGGTCCACGGTGCCCCCCAATGTTGGGCTTGGGCTCTTTCTCTTTGTTTTTGTTTTCTTCATTTGATTTTGAGCATCATTGCATTGGCCTTGTTTTTTTGCTCAAAATTTTGGATCCTTTGGATTTTTCTTCATGCCCCCTAGCTTTGTATGGGCACCTTTGATGATTGAGAATTTTCTTTTATGCCCCCCAGTATTGTTTGGGCACTTTCATCGTTGAAGACTTTTTCATGCCCCCAAGAGTTATTTGGGCACTTTCAATCATTATGGATTTTTTGCACTTGCCCCCCAGTGTAGGGTGTGATCCTAGCCAAGGTTATTTTTCAAGAAAAATTTATTAGGCTCAAAAGGGGACTGCAAATGATATATTTCAGCCTTGTGAAAGGATTATCAAAGATGGCCTTTCTTCATCTCAAATGCATGCATTTAGGATCGGTAAGCCTTGCTTTCATGCGAGTATGCAGAGTGATTTCTCATTATTCATGCAATCAAAACTCAGCTTTTGGAGTCACTTCATGGTGTTTTTTTTTGGTTTTCTAGGTGTATGGTTACCTCTCTAAGGAATCACCTGAATTTCCAGAACTCGTTTGTTTCGGACAAACATCAACATGATTTCTGTTTTTGTACTAAACTTTGAATTCCCAAAAATCCTTATGAAAACATGCATAGTTTTGGAAGAAAGGGGAAACACGCCCAAAGATTCTTGGCGCAATGGTTTCATGCTTAAAGGTTATGCTCAATGTGTTATTTGCATGAAACAACAAAAATGAAGGCATGTGATGAACACAGGAAAACACAAGAAAGGCTCAATGGACATGGAAAGTCTTGTGGAATTTTGAGCCAAATTGCCAACAAAAACTGGAGTAGGTTGAAATAAAAAATCAAGTTTTTGGAGGCATGATCAAACAGAGGTAGTTATTTTGGCAGAGCAAGAACAGGCTCCATTCTGCCATGGTGATGCAATTCCCCTTCAGATTATATTGAGGCTCTTGATCATGTGGGCCCCTAATTTCTTCGGGTTGAGTCTTGGTTAGGGCTTGAACAAAAGTGATAGGTCAATTGGAAGGACCTTCACCAGAGGCATTTCTAAGTGTATGCTCGAGTAAGCTAGTGAGGCGAGCCACGCTTGTTTTCAGAGACTCTAACTCTTCTTGGAAATGGGCATCATGGTGAGCATGCTCTTCACCTTCCATGTTTCTTTGCTTGGAGTCGAGTGTTGTAGACTCTTTGGGGACCTATATTTCAACCTGGCGCATGTATGTATGTCATTTACAATGGATGGATGTATGTGTGTGGATGCAAATGTATGCACATTTGGTATGAATGGAAAAAACTCATGCAAAATGAATAACAAGAGAGTTCATGCTCTAAAGGAAGGTTCTAGGTCATTACATGATGGGTAGGCATTCTACCTGGTCTTGAAAAGGTCTATGAACTGCCCAGTGACCACCTCACGTGAAGGCAGTGTAGGGGTTTACAAGGAATGGTTGGGGCACAATGTGACCGCCATTACCAAGTAAACACTCAGCTCATAGTTGGATGTTTCACGAATCTGAACCCCGACTGAAAGTCATGAGGCAGACCGCTACTCCCCACCTAACCTAGAATAGGGTTTATTCGCAAAATTAAAATGCATGCTAAAGCAGTAAAAATGCGAGCTAAAATTAAAGACCAATAAAAGGAAAACAATCAAACAATCAATGCTTAGTCCGACCACACATGGTTGTCCCCAGTGGAGTCGCCATTCTGTCGCACGTCAAAATCCGCGCGGCATCGGCTGGCGATTTTTATTGTTTGTGTTTTGCTTGGTTCGTTGGAGTCGCCACCTAGTATTATGGTCACTAGGAACCTATGGTCTGCGAGAGTCTGAGTAAGGGACTGGTTGTGCAAGGGGAAGACGCATCACCCCCAGTGCACCCTACCTAAGGTAAGCTGCATTGTTGTTTGATTGTTTTTCTAGGTCGAATTTCTATTCGTTGGTCTTTCTAAGGTTCAAGGCAGATCTCCCCTCATGAGGAAGTCTCTACCTTATTCGGTTAAATCCTAACCATTCTAAAGTCTTAATTTATTTACACCTTGTATCTTTAATATTTGAGGGTGTACTTTATCATGTAATTTTACACCTTTCAAATATTAAAGTCTACATCTAGATCCTAGAAAAAAAAGATTGGAAAAAGGTTTTTGATATTTTGGTCAAACCCTAATGGATAATCATAAACTAGTTATGATATCTATTTTTTGGATTTTTCAAAACGTGAGAAAGATGCAATTTTTCGAAAAAAACATGCTTGGAAAATTTTTAGGACTTGGCCGTATGCAATAAAATATTTTTTAAAAAAATATTTCAAAAAAACCGGGTATTTTAATACCGGACTTATATCTTACAATGTAAGTATACAACCCAATATTAAGCAAACTTGGTGGAAAAATATTTGAGAAAACCACAATTTTTAAATGATTTTTTTTAATATTTTTGAAATAAAAAAGAAAAACGAATAAAAAACTAAAAGGCATGAACAGTGAACAGTGACGCCGAAGAAGAAGAGGAAGGTGAGCGGACCACCTGGCGTGGCGGTGATGGCTGGCTGGAGGAGGAGGACCTGAAGCTGGTGGTGGAAACGGCGGTGGAGTTAGCTGGAGCGGCTGCAGCTGGAAGAGGAAAAAAAAAGAAGAAAATCTGCAGCAGGAAAAGGGAGGAAGGCTGGTTTTTTGGCTTACTTTGGACCCGCTTTTCTCCTCCCTCTAAGCACGAAATTGGCTCCTATTTATAGGGATGGAAAGAGGGTAATCTTGTCTTCAACAGGGAAAAAGTCTCAGCCCTTGATTCGACTTGAGGAATCCAAGCCGTTGGTTCAAAGTGTGCACCTCGAACTGCAAAATTTGGCAATCCAAGGCTGCAGACTGCCCGAGGGTGCCACTTTGGGCCAATAAACGGAGCCGTTTTCGAGTTGTTCGACCCCACCGGACCACTCTACGAGATAGAGGGATTGCAGGTGGACATGGTGGTGCACGCTTTGTCGGATTTGGGGAACAAACGAGGTAGAAAATTCGCCTGGAAGTCTGCCACTCGGGCAGCTTTGCGGGGAAGAAGGTGAACAGTAACCAGCCGATTTGTTTTTTTTTTTTTTTTTTTTTCGTTTTTCAATTTAGTCCGCGTTCTTTCAAATTAGTTCAATGGAACCCCTAATTGACCATAAACCTTTGATTTAATGCAATTTTGGCCCCTAATTTCAATCAATTCACTTGGTAAAATTAAATTTGGTCTCTTAAAATTCCAATCTTCTTAATTAAGCCTAAATCAGGCTCCCAAATTTAATTTTTCACCAATTAAGCCCCAAATAAAATTAATTTGACCCACTTAAAGTATAATTAAGTCCTTGCACTTAATTAAATCCTTCAATTAGACCTAAATTAATTCTTAAACATAATTAAAATTTAATTTGGCCCATGATTAAATCAAATTGGCCCATTAAAAATTTAATTATGTCATTGGACTTAATTTTTATGCAAATTCGTCCAATAATCGTTTAATTTTACCTTCGAATTTGCATTTTTCTATTCTTGGGCATAATAGGGTACAATTAGGCCTTGAAATTCCTCTAAAAATTGCAGCTTTATTTCCCAGTCTGCTCTCTCCACGTTGCCAGCCTTTATTTTATTTTTTGATTTTTATTTTGAAGAAAGAAATTGATTTTTAGGGAATAACCCAGAATTGGGTTATGACACAGCATATGCCTTGGTAACACATTAAGGGCCGAGCCGTTATCAATGAGAACCTTGCCGACGAGACAATCCTTGCATTGGACCGTGACATACAAGGGCTTGTTATGTCCAGTTCCTTCAGCATCAAGTTCATCTTCTGTGAAATACAAGTAATTGGCAGCATGGATCCTCCCTACTAGATGCTCCATAGTCTTTTGCTCAATATCTTGGGGCACATAGGCCTCATTCAGTACTTTTTGCAAGGCATTACGATGTGGCTCGGAGCTGAGTATTAATGACATGATGGAGATCTTGGTAGGAGTTTTCTTTAACTGATCCACTATACAGTACTCACTATGCTTCATCAATTTCAGGAACTCATTTGTTTCTTCCTCAGTCACAGGCTTATTCACCTCAAGCTCTTTATCAAGGTCCAGCACCTCCTTGCCTTTAGCCTTTCTTTGTCTTTCTAGTTCTTCAGGTGTGAAACAACGACCACTCCGAGTTAGCCCACTTATCTCAGTTCGGAACAGCGGCATAGGAGTTTCAATATTCGAGGTATAACCATAATCTCCAAGCATCACTCCATAGTCTATTTTGCTTGCATATGCGGGCCTAGTTAATACCAATTTTGAGAGACCATTAGCTGTTGGTTGGATTCTACATTTCTCTTGATTCTCTATCATTTCTACCTCTTCATTGTTACTTACGCCCTCGATCCTTAACTCTCCTAGAGTTAGCATTCTTGCAACCTTTTGATGAAATTCAATGCATTCATCAATGTGATGCCCTTCCTCTTTATGGAAAGGGCAAAAGTTACTTTCCCATGTGCAGTACTCGGTTGAGTCTTCCAAATGTCCGGACTGCACCAACATCAAGTATAACTTTGCCATGGTTACTTTCAACACCCTTTTTTTGCTGCCAACCTCCATGGTATTCACTCCTCCCCTATTATCAACATGTTTGGGTAAAGGGTTTGAATTTTTATTAGGCAGATCATCGAAAGTGACCCATCCAACTTTGATCAGTTGCAACACCTTTCTTTTAAAAGCAAAGCAAGCCTCAATGCTATGACCTGCATGACCAGCATGGTATTCACAAGTCACCTCGGGGTTGTACTAGG
This sequence comes from Populus davidiana x Populus alba var. pyramidalis, assembly GCA_027475595.1. Taxonomy (NCBI): domain Eukaryota; kingdom Viridiplantae; phylum Streptophyta; class Magnoliopsida; order Malpighiales; family Salicaceae; genus Populus; species Populus davidiana x Populus alba var. pyramidalis. The sequence continues at coordinate 4,049 of JANKYH010001132.1, read as the reverse complement.
TAGGGAAAGGTGGTTGCATAGGTGGTACGGGTAGGGGAGCTATCTGCCCAATGCTCAACAGCTTGGCATACAATTCTTTTAAGGTTATTGGTAAAGGTGGTAATTGTTCTTCCGATGGTTGGTTATCTCTTCTTTGGTAATTGCTTTGGTGATTTGCTGGGAATTTTGTTTGATGGGGGGTTTGGAAAAATTAATACTGGTGACTTGGGTGGTGGGTATTTGGTAGTTTTTTCTTCTCCCTTCTAGGTTATTCACCTCATTTTCTTTCTTTCTTCCAATGAAACCTCTCTTCTCTATAGGTTCTGCAATTCTCCCACTTCGGATTCCTTGTTCAATCCTCTCAGCAATCCGCACAATATCATAGAAATGTTGTGCTGAACTACCCATAAGGTGTCCATAGTATGGAGCCTTAAAAGTATTAGCAAACAACGTCACCATTTCTGTCTCTATTAGCGGAGGTTGTACATTGATAGCTTGGTCACGCCACCTTTGAGCATAAACCCTCACAGACTCTTGAGTTCCTTTCTCCATGGTAATCAGACTGGTCCTATCAGGAGCAATCTCAAGATTAAACTTGTATTGCTTTAAGAAAGCATCTGCCAGGTCTGTCCACTTCTTGATCCTAATGTTGTCTAACCTCATATACCAACTGAGGGCCGATCCGGTCAGGCTATCCTGGAAGAAGTAAATTAACATTTTATCGTCGTGGATAACCTCTGCCATTTTGTTATAGTAGGAGCGGAGATGGGTCTTTGGGCATTCCATCCCAGTATACTTAACAAACTCTGGCACTCTGAACTTCTTTGGAATAACAATGTTGGGCACTAAACATACTTCAGCGGCCCTAATTGGGTCAAACAAATCATTTCCTTCAATTGCCTTTAGTCTCTCTTCTAGTGCAGTCCACTTATCATCTCCTTCATGATTAGAGAATTTGAAGTCATGTGGATCTTCGTTTGTTAAATCCATTGTAATAGGGATTTGGATGGGCCGAGCAGGATTAGGACTCTGCTTAGTTAGTGTATTTGCCCCTATGTTTATAGGTGCGACAGGAATTTGAGCTGCTACTGGTGCTTCATTAGGTTGAGTAGACGTTCCCTCTCCATCTCTGGCTCTCAATATCTGCTCTAACATACTGGTTAGGTGCGCCACATCATTCCGAACTCCTTCAAGTTCTCTTTGGTACTGAGCTTCTGGTTGTGACCTTTCTTCGTTTTCCATTCTTGTTCTTTGTCGAGTGTTGTGGATTCTAGAAGGGGGACCTATGTTTCTTAATCTGCAGATGCATGCATAGATGTATGAGAAAATGTATGATTGTGATGGATGCATGATTGAAAAATGCATGCTTCATTGGGTATGGATGCAACCTTTTTGTGAACGAATAACAACCATCATACTATAAGCATTCTCTTGTCACATTGCTTTGATAGGAGTTCTGTCTTCCGAGTCGTTTGCTTAAAATTATGTTCACCAAGAGACAGATTTTGCATAAGAAGATGGGTCAACGCCCTTTTCATTAACGCTTGGATAAAAATACATTTAGAAATAAAAGAAATACAACATGCTAGTCCCTTTCTTCCATAAATTCTCTAGCCAAAGGTAAGAAAGCAAAGTCGCGGTTCTCAATCTTCCCTAGAAAGGCATCAGTTTCAGCTAGGCTTCGGCGATAGCGAATGATGTCTCCTCCCACATTTCTCGCATTGATTCGAATAATTCGAGCATGTGCAGTAGCTTCGTCCATTTGCTCATCTGTTTTGGTCATTTTTTCTATGAGCAACATGTTGGTTCTGTTCAAAGCGGTGTTGTTGGCGTCGATTTGATCTTTGTGCTTTTCCATTGCTACTAGCTTCTCGTCTGAATACTTTGACTTTTTGCGTTTTTTGTCAAGCTTTATCCTCATAACTTTTATCTCATTCTTCTTGACCGCCAACTCTGCTTTAACATCCTCGAATCCTCCCCTTTCGCTTTCCAACTCCATATACTTTTTATTCAAATCCTCATACTTCCTAATCCTATCCATTAGTTCGAATTGCACTTGCGCAAATTTTTCTTGGTAATATTCTGCACTTTCTTGGCAATCGCTAAAGTCCATCTTTGTTGCTTCAAGTTCAGAGCAACTTTGCATCTAATCCGAACTCAACCCTTTAAGCTCCTTCTCACTTTCTTCCCTAGCAATCTTCTCCTCAACCAACTTTAACTCAAGCTTTGTTATTTTCGCATCTCTAGACTGTATTTGCTCATCTAGAAATGTTCTTTTTTTATCCTCTTCTAGCATCATTTCTTCCAACATTGCTTTGTCTTTTCTGCTCTTGCTCAACTATATTCTCAGTTTTTCCACTTGCCTCCTCAATTCTTCTTCACTGCTAACCCTCTTTCTCTTAATAGGCGCCTCTACAGTTTGAGAAGATTTGACTTCTACACAAGGCATGGCTAAAGTAGCTGAATCATCTTCAATGTTCACCCTTTTTCTCTTAATAGGCTCCGCTACAGCTTGAGGAGATTTAGCTTCTACGCAAGGCGTGGCTAAAGCAGCTGAGTCTCTCCATTTTACATATCCTTCGCTCACACTTGGATCTCTCAACCCTTTTATCTCCACCAACACTAGATGCTTCCAATCTTGTTTGATGATCTCCAAAACCTCTTCTGCCAAGGGATCTTTGAACAAACCAGAGAATTGAGCAATTCTCATAGTCCTGGGAACGAACTGCATGCCCCCAAGTTGTCTTACCACTAAGGTAGGAGCATAACTCACATAACCCGTAATCCCCACCAATGGTACCCAACGCCTTTGTCCACAACTCATTGGGACCTTCACTGTCGTTACACATGGGGCTCTCCACTTAAAATCGCTATTAGATAAACCTTCTAATTTATCAACCCAACCCTGGTTGTCTAGATCTCCCCATTCTTCTTCTTCTACTAACTTTAGGGGTTTTTGGGTGAACCACCAAAAATTATTGAAGACAGGTTTCTTTGTCTCGATATGGCTAACCATCCAAATATACAACAGTTGCGTGTAGCATCTCATTGCTCCTTTTCCAGCCCTCCTACAATGGTTAAGTGTCAAAATTTTTTCGGCTAAAATAGCAGTCACTGGATTGATTTGTGTATTCTCATACTCCACGTAAGCAGCAGTGGCCTCCAAACTCACTAAACCAATCTGACTTGGGAACAACACAAGGCCAAATATACCTAGGGCAATCAATCTATCTTTTTCTACTCCTGACTTCTTTTCCAATTCTAGCATCCTCCATTTCAAACCGGTACCATTCTTTTCCAGAAACTTTTCCAAGTTGGAGATTCTGAGCAGTTTTGACAGTTCTGGGATGATCTTGTCGGATCTTAAGGGAGAATAAATCCGATACAGGTCGTTGGGAAACTCGGTCAACAATCCATATTCCTCAACCATGGGGCACAAGTCTATGCTTCCAAAGGAAAAACATCGGTAGTCTGGATCCCAAAAATGAACTAAAGCTCGCACAGCTGGGCTTAAAACTTCTACCTTTGCAATTTCCATCAAACGTCCGTATTTCCTAAAAAATGCATCTTTATTCATATTCTGAAAATGAGTCGTTAATTTGTTCACCTCATTCAATATGCAATTCAAGTTCTTGATTGGTGACATCTTCTTAGCATTGCTTCTAAGGCAGTCTCCTTCAGTCAATTGTGACAGTTCAGAATTTTTTCCATACTCTACGATGGAAGATTTAGTGATGATGGCCATTTCGTTCACAAATCCTGCAATTCAAAATGCATGGGGTTTAGACTGGTTTTGATGCAAAAGATATATTGGAACATACACCCTAAGGATAGGTTCTAGTTCCTCTACGTGAGACATAGGGTAGGTTTACTACTAGGTCTCTAAAGAGGGTCTCTTGTTGTTCCAGTGATCACCTTCGTAAAGGCGATATGGAGGTCTAGCAGATAGTGGGATGGTACGTGTACCAATCACAATCAGTCTAAACACTCAGCAAAGAGTTGGGGTTTACACAAACTTAAACCTTGACTCAAGTCATAAGTCAAGCTGCTAGTCCCCCACTTAATCTTAA
>JANKYH010001131.1:0-22504 GCA_027475595.1 Populus davidiana x Populus alba var. pyramidalis | reverse complement strand
AAAAAGCGAAACGCTTTGACTCGGTGAGTTTCGCGGCATTCCGCCTTCGATTCCCCGGTTGCCGAAATTCAGTTGCCTTTGAATTTCGGGTGATCCCTCTTGAGCATGTATGCTTCTGCTACTTGTTCACATCAGACTTCTTCCGCAAACGGCGAAACGCTTGAATCGATGAGTTCCGCGGCATTCCGACTTCGATGCCCCAATTTACCGAAATTCAGTTGCCTTTGAATTTCGTGTGATCCCTCTTGAGCATGTATGCTTCTGCTACTTGTTCTACATCAGACTTTCTTCCGTAAACAACGAAACGCTTTGACTCGATGAGTTTCGCGGCATTCGTGCTTCGATGCCCGGTTGCCGAAATTCAGTTGCCTTTGAATTTGGGTGATCCCTCTTGAGCATGTGTGCTTCTGCTACTTCTTCTACATAAGACTTCTTCCGCAAAGGGCGAAACGCTTTGACTGGTGAGTTTCGCGGCATTCCGACTTCGATGCCCCGGTTGCCGAAATTCAGTTGCCGTTGAATTTCGGGTGATCCCTCTTGAGCATGTATGCTTATGCTACTTGTTCTACTTCAGACTTCTTCCGCAAAAAGCGAAACGCTTTGACTCGGTGAGTTTCGCGGCATTCCGCCTTCGTTCCCCGGTTGCCGAAATTCAGTTGCCTTTGAATTTCGGGTGATCCCTCTTGAGCATGTATGCTTCTGCTACTTGTTCTACATCAGACTTCTTCCGCAAACGGCGAAACGCTTTGACTCGGTGATTTCCGCGGTATTCCGACTTCGATGCCCCATTTGCCGAAACTCAGTTGCCTTTGAATTTCGTGTGATCCCTCTTGAGCATGTATGCTTCTGCTACTTGTTCTACATCAAACTTTCTTCCGTAAACAACGAAACGCTTTGACTCGATGAGTTTCTCGGCATTCCCCCTTCGATTCCCCGGTTGCCGAAATTCAGTTGCCTTTGAATTTCGGGTGATCCATCTTAAGCATGTATGCTTCTGCTACTTGTTCTACTTCAGACTTCTTCCGCAAAAGGCGAAACGCTTTGACTCGGTGAGTTTCTCGGCATTCCGCATTCGATTCCATGGTTGAAGAAATTCAGTTGCCTTTGAATTTCGGGTGATCCATCTTGAGCATGTATGCTTCTGCTACTTGTTCTACTTGAGACTTCTTCCGCAAAAGGCGAAACGCTTTGACTCGGTGAGTTTCGCGGCATTCCGACTTCGATGCCCCGTTTTTCGAAATTCAGTTGCCGTTGAATTTCGGGTGATCCCTCTTGAGCATGTATGCTTCTGCTACTTCTTCTACTTCAGACTTCTTCCGCAAAAGGCGAAACGCTTTGACTCGGTGAGTTTCGCGGCATTCCGACTTCTATGCCCCGGTTGCTGAAATTCAGTTGCCTTTGATATTCGGGTGATCCCTCTTGAGCATGTATGCTTCTGCTACTTTTTCTACATCAGACTTTGTTCCGTAAACAACGAAACGCTTTGACTCGATGAGTTTCGCGGCATTCCGGCTTCGATGCCCCGATTGCCGAAATTCAGTTGCCTTTGAATTTCGGGTGATCCCTCTTGAGCATGTATGCTTCTGCTACTTGTTCTACATCAGACTTTCTTCCGTAAACAACGAAACGCTTTGACTCGATGAGTTTCTCGGCATTCCGCCTTCGATTCCCCGGTCGCCAAAATTCAGTTGCTTTTGAATTTCGGGTGATCCATCTTGAGCATGTATGCTTCTGCTACTTGTTTGCTTCAGACATCTTCCGCAAAAGGCGAAACACTTTGACTCGGTGAGTTTCGCGGCATTCCAACTTCGATGCGCCGGTTGCCGAAATATAGTTGCGTTTGAATTTCGGGTGATCCCTCTTGAGCATGTATGCTTCTGCTACTTGTTCTACATCAGACTTTCTTCCGTAAACAACGAAACGCTTTGACTCAATGAATTTCTCGGCATTCCGCCTTCGATTCCCCGGTTGCCGAAATTCAGTTGCCTTTGAATTTCGGGGGATCCATCTTGAGCATGTATGCTTCTGCTACTTGTTCTACATCAGACTTCCTTCCGCGAACGGCGAAACACTTTGTGTAACGACCCAACCTTTTCAAGGCTAAAGCCGCTGGATTTTTTTTTTTTTTTTTCATCATCTCGACTTATTCATCATTTCCATTTTTTTTTTCTGTTCTATTCTCGTATTACCACGAGTTCATACATTATCATTCGTAATCCATTTCAATATTTAATTACTAGTTTTTACAAAAGGAATCGAATGACTAATTAAGTGATTTACATGTTCGTTCATGCAGAACTCATATCACCCATAATATACGAGTATATAATTCTTTTTCGAATGTGTGTGCCACGAAATGAATCTCCTGATGCCCCATATTGGTATGATGTCCCTGTTCCAACACAAGGTAATTTTAAGCATTATAAACCATTGAAGAAATATAGTAAAACAAGATTAAAGTCACATTTCATTCATGGACCAAAAAGCATAATTCTTTAATTTCCCTTTACTTATGTCAACACAAACACCACCGTTAATAATCCGTCAATTAACGAGACAATTTCAATACTCAAACCCGATCATTCCTCTCGAATGTCGTTAGCCGAATTAATGTCTTTCTTTGGTTAAAGCATAACTAGTAGAATGCTTTCATATACTTAGTATATACGAAACGTAGTATACATGACCACATTAGTTCTTCTTAAAACTAACTCATAAACTCAAATCCGACAATCCTCTTGGAGGCCATTAGTCGAAGTCAATCATTTCTTCATCTTGCTATCCACTAGGGTGCCATTAACCGTTTCTTCCTCTTCTTCTTTTCTCTTCTTCTTCTTCTTCCTTTTCTTTTTTTTTACATCACGGTCATCCCTTAGGATGCAATTAGCTGAAGCTAGTCATTTCTTCATCCTGATTATCCATTTAGAATGCTATTAGCCAAAGGTAGTAATTTCATTATCTCGATTATCCATTTAGGATGTCATCAGTCGTAATTAATCATTTGTTCACCTTGACTATCCACCTAGGATGTTATTAGTCGAAGCTAGTAATTCATACATCTCGGTTATCCATTTAGGATGCCATATACCAAAGCTAATCATTTATTCATTCTGGTAATTCATATATGGTGCCATTACCATAGCAATTCATTTACTCATTCTGGTAATTCATCTATGGTGTCATTACCATAGTTAAATTTGCCATTTACCAAAGCTAATCATTTATTCATTTTGGTAATACATCTATGGTGCCATTACCATAGCTAATCATTTATTCAGCTCGATGATCCCTTTAGGATGCCATTTATCGAATGTAAATCATTTATTCGTTTTGGTAATTCATCTATGGTGTCATTACCATAGTTAGTCATTTATTAATCTCGATGATCCCTTCAGGATGCCATTTATCAAATGTACATCATTTATTCATTTTGGTAATTCATTTATGGTGTCATTACCATAGCTAATCATTCATTAATCTCGATGATCCCTTTAGGATGCCATTTATCGAATGTAAATCATTTATTCATTTTGGTAATTCATTTATGGTGCCATTACCATGGCTAATCATTTATTAATCTGATAATTCATCTATGATGTCATTACCATAGTTATCCATTTAGGATGCCACTTACCAAAGCTAATCATTTATTCATCCCAATCATACTTTGGATGCCCATAGTCAGAGCTAATCAATTGTTTACCCCTGACATCCCTTCGGATGTCATTAGCCAAAACTAATTAATCGTTTGTTCCGGTCATCCACTCGGATGCCATTAGCCGAAGCCAATCAATCGTTTGTTCCGGTCATCCATTCGGATGCCATTAGCCGAAGCTAATCAATCGTTTGTTCCGGCCATCCACTCGGATGCCATTAGCCGAAGCTAATCAGTCGTTTGTTCCGGTCATCCACTCGGATGCCATTAGCCGAAGCTAATCATTGTTTTATCAAACAATTCATGACAATTTGACATTCCTTGCAACATCAAAGTAAACCCTTGGGGATACTTGTACCACCGTTTCCTAGTAATTTATCATTCCGTAACACGATGATAGATCCCTTTGTAATGCAAAAACCAAACATCCCACAACAGTTTAGCATTCAATATAACACAACACAACAGTACCCTTTTGTATCATTCATCCAACCATTCTTGACAGTTAACGTTCAATGCAACATCATAATAAATCCCCAGTAATACTCACACCACCATTCGTGGTAATTAACCATCAATACGATACAATGATAGGTCTTTCATAACACTCATACAATCAATAAATGATAGATCCTTGGTAACACATTCATCACGATTACATTCAATATAATAAAATAGTAGATCTCTCATAATACTCATACAATCATTCATCACCATTACATTCAATAAGAATACAAAAGTAGATCCTTTGTACGACACATACTACCATTCATTAGTAGCTCAAATTCATAACAGCCCCCAACATCACATTCGGTTTAGTATTCATCACAACTCAATAAGATGTTCACCTCAAAAGGGTCAGTTTAGAACTCTAACATTTTCAACATTCATTAAGAACTTGTTCGACATTTCATAGTCATTTCGACAATCATCAAGAATTTAATCCAACTCTTCTTCGTCATTTCTTCTTACAACAAGGATTTAATAATATATCATCACAAGTTAACCATTTCAAAACATAAACATCAAAATGAGAAAAAGGTGGAAACCACCTACCTGCTCCACTTGTGGTATGTCCTTGTCCTGGCAATGGTCCGATTCCGGCCACAACACCTAAGACACCAAAGACCACAATCAATTCATTTATATCTTCGATTCACATTCATCCCACTTATTTCAAGAATTCATATGTTCACATTCAAGTGTTCCACATTTTACACCATCATACTATGAGATTGTTACTAGAATTTAAGTCATTTCTGCCTTGTAGAAATCGGCAGCGAGGCAGTTTCTGGCTGCCGATATCTGAATCGACAGCGACGCAGTTTCAGGCTGCCGATATTGGAATCCTTTTTAATGCCTAAAAACATATATCCATTAAATCAACGAACTCAATGTCCCTTCATCCAAATTTCAAAACTTCCCTAACACATTTTACAACACAATTAATCTATAACAACACTAATAACAAGAGCACATTTTACCATTATATCTTACATAAACCCTACACCCACATAATTCTAATTTCATCAAAACATGTAATTAAATCAAGCTTCCTAAATGTTTTACTAAGACTAGCAATAGATTCAAATAGAAACAACTCATCCACCTTTGATTATTTCCTTGAACTCAACGGTCAGAATATATATCATTGTGTTGTGTACAATATATCTCAAAATCAGAATCATCGAACGGTTGGATCTCCATAGATCTGAATAAAACCGAACTAACCTGAAAATGGACGAGCTACTGTTCAACATGAACCAAACCTTGCCGGAGAGTGCGTTTCCGATCTCCACCGTCCAGAATGTAGGCCACACCTAGGTGCAGCACATATCCAAAAATAGGCACGATCCAACGGTGGAAAAGAGAGAAATCGGCCGGCGACCAAACTGCCCTGCAGGTGCATTTCCTTTTTGTTTTTCAGGAAAGTTCCGATGATGATTGCTGTCAAATGGAGTGTGTTCCTTCCAATCCCTCCGGTCCGTTATTAGATAAGTGTAATAATAACAACATATACAAAACTTAGCTTGATCCAACGGTGGAAGAGATAGAAATCGGCCGACGACCAAACTGCCCTGCAGGTGCATTTCCTTTTTGTTTTTCAGGACATTTCCGATGATGCTTTCTGTCAACTGGAGTGTGTTCCTTTCAATCCCGCCGGTCAGTTTGTAGATAAGAGTAATGAGAATACCATATCCAAAACTTAGCTTGATCCAACGGTGGAATCCGGAGATATGGCCACCGGAGTATTCTTGGTGTTACTCCAAAATCTGCAGCTCTCTCTCTATCCGTTTTTCTCTTCTTCAAATTTATTTATTATTTTTCTTTTTTTTTTAACTGGTGGCCTTTGCAGTTTTATAGGCTCCTTTTTGATAATTACAATTTTGTCCCTCATTCATGCCTTTATGTATTTTATTTTATTTTTCATGTAAACTATCTGGTTATTTCTGATTAAATCGTTAGTCTTTACCAAACTCCGATTGGGATGAGATATTAAACCAAGGTAGGAACACATATTAATAGACTTCATGCAAAATTTCATCCCGATCCTATCATTAGATTGAGAATTCTACTTCCTAATATAAACTTGTTCAGTTCATGACTTTTCATAAACAATCTTGATTTTTCTTGTTCAATCTTCACAAACAAAATCATATCAATTATCCTTCTAAACTTTTACGATCATTTTATTATTTTGAAATGTATTCATTTTAGGATTTCCACCTTTATTTATTTATCGGGCTTATTACCATTTCAAAATAACATCATTGATTTTTAATCGGTGCTTGCACCTTCAGTCCTATCCTTTTTCATTGCACTATCATTTATTATAATGCATTCTTTATTACCTCACTTATTTTTGTTATTTTTCTCATTATTTTATCCATCAAAACACGTTACCAGTTTCTCTGTCCTTATGAATTCTCAACCAAAATTCATTTTATAGAGGTCATCTCTTTCATTATATATCATTATTTATCTATTATTTCAAATCTTGATTTTGCATCACTCATTGAAATATTACCACTTTCAACCTTATGTTTACATGAGGGTTTACACATCTACATATTTAAATTATAAATTTCCAGGGTTTCACATTCTCCCCTCCTTAAAGAAATTTCGTCCTCGAAATTTAGGATTTCTACTTATATTTGCGAATATTATTTGGTACTTCTTTCTCTTTTTTTTTTTCTTTTTTTTTTTTTTTTTTGTCTTCCTCCTTTCTGTAACATGGATACAAGAATCGCGTCTTGGATTCTATATAGAAGTATAGGAAATTAAATTCAATAATCTATTAGCCCAACTCTTGTGTTTGTCTCGAGGAACCATTTCACCTTATTTTCCCCTTGTTGATGTATGTCATGCTTCCACTAGACACACGTTTTCTTTTATACATCACTTTATTTCTTATAGATAAGTAGTATTCCTATAATTACTTCCTAAATTTGTAACATAAATACGCCTCAAGCATCACATTTATCTTATCTAATGATTTTCTTGTTAGTCACATTATCAATGACATCTCCTTCCCAAACAAAAGTATAAGTAACATGTCAATTATCTTAAATATTGTCCACCCCACTAGTGAAGTATAATGCCAACCAACCGAGTCATCCACCATTCAGATGACCTAGTCTCAATTTCATAACTTTACCTTGTCATATTGTCAACTAAATATCTATTTACTTGTTAGTATTTGGTACCGTGGCTAACTAATGTATTGAATATTTTAAGGATCCATCATCCAAGTCCATTACGATTAACATGTAATTCTTGTTATTATCGTAGCTTTCCAATTACATTTGTATATAACTATTGTTGTCATCAATTGTCAAATATATATATATATATATATATATATATATATATATATTCAATTTCATGTTACACCCCTTACAGTTTAACAACTATGATTTATCTTAGCTATTTAGTATTCCAATATAGAAATCCTTATGGTTCCTATAATTTCATACCTTACTACTTGTTCATACCATCATATTTTCACATCCTATTCTTATTTAGAGTCCACCAAGTCACACTCTGTATCCATAATTACTCAACTTCTGTGCATAAACACTCTTGATATTAAGTATTAATTCTTACGTCTCATCATCAGTGCGTATTAGTTCCCTTCATTCCCTATATTCATCTCTTTTCTAGTTTCCTTATTAACTATGTATTTCCACAATCACATGTATATACATTGCACACTAGTGACCTCCTCGCCTACTCTTATAGGTAGCTTGCCAAATTATTTATTTATTTATTATCTTGTATGACGGTAACTTAGTGTCTTACCGTTAACCCATAACATTCCACAGCAGGTATTACATCCATGTTCATGTTTTAACCATTTTCTCCTTTATGTCTACAAAGATAATCACGCTTACAATCCTTAATTCATTCTTGATTTGGGGTAGACTTCTCATAAGGTAATTTAATAATGCTTTTCATAACCAATTTCCAAGTCTTTACCTCATATCTACAACGCCAGAAAATAAACTTGTATTGTCCATTTTGTTATGTACCAAACTAGTATTCCTTTACACTTCAAGATAAAGTGTTGTCAATTAGAGCAAGGGCCTAATATGCAAGGTCTCACTGCCATCTTAACATAATTATTTATTAAGGCATTAATCACAAAACAGTCCTGCCTCTATCCATACGCAATGTCAGAAGTTTGAATCGATAGCATTTACATCAACACTTGATTATGCCTAATCAATCATATATTCACTCTAATATTAATTCATATATGGTTTCATCCCATCCATTCATATTTCATCAAGACAACACACACCTTTGTTACATTATCATTTTATTAATATTTCAAATTTATTTTGTTCATGAACCCTTTACTTCTATCTAACATATTATCAAACAATGGTTACACATTTATTATTTGCTACCGATACCACAATCACGAAGTAAAAGCTCATTTCCTAAGTTACCGACTTCTTGACAACCCAATATCACTTCCTTAAATATCACACTTGTGGTAACTAGGTATATATATAAATATATACATGCCTAGTTCATTCTATATCAAGATACACGATTCATTATACTTTCCATGCTTAATAAGTCTACTGAATCACAACCGCGCTCTGATACCAACTGTAACGACCCAACCTTTTCAAGGCTAAAGCCGCTGGATTTTTTTTTTTTTTTTTTCATCATCTCGACTTATTCATCATTTCCATTTTTTTTTCTGTTCTATTCTCGTATTACCACGAGTTCATACATTATCATTCGTAATCCATTTCAATATTTAATTACTAGTTTTTACAAAAGGAATCGAATGACTAATTAAGTGATTTACATGTTCGTTCATGCAGAACTCATATCACCCATAATATACGAGTATATAATTCTTTTTCGAATGTGTGTGCCACGAAATGAATCTCCTGATGCCCCATATTGGTATGATGTCCCTGTTCCAACACAAGGTAATTTTAAGCATTATAAACCATTGAAGAAATATAGTAAAACAAGATTAAAGTCACATTTCATTCATGGACCAAAAAGCATAATTCTTTAATTTCCCTTTACTTATGTCAACACAAACACCACCGTTAATAATCCGTCAATTAACGAGACAATTTCAATACTCAAACCCGATCATTCCTCTCGAATGTCGTTAGCCGAATTAATGTCTTTCTTTGGTTAAAGCATAACTAGTAGAATGCTTTCATATACTTAGTATATACGAAACGTAGTATACATGACCACATTAGTTCTTCTTAAAACTAACTCATAAACTCAAATCCGACAATCCTCTTTGGAGGCCATTAGTCGAAGTCAATCATTTCTTCATCTTGCTATCCACTAGGGTGCCATTAACCGTTTCTTCTTCTTCTTCTTTTTCTCTTCTTCTTCTTCTTCCTTTTCTTTTCTTTTTACATCACGGTCATCCCTTAGGATGCAATTAGCTGAAGCTAGTCATTTCTTCATCCTGATTATCCATTTAGAATGCTATTAGCCAAAGGTAGTAATTTCATTATCTCGATTATCCATTTAGGATGTCATCAGTCGTAATTAATCATTTGTTCACCTTGACTATCCACCTAGGATGTTATTAGTCGAAGCTAGTAATTCATACATCTCGGTTATCCATTTAGGATGCCATATACCAAAGCTAATCATTTATTCATTCTGGTAATTCATATATGGTGCCATTACCATAGCAATTCATTTACTCATTCTGGTAATTCATCTATGGTGTCATTACCATAGTTAAATTTGCCATTTACCAAAGCTAATCATTTATTCATTTTGGTAATACATCTATGGTGCCATTACCATAGCTAATCATTTATTCAGCTCGATGATCCCTTTAGGATGCCATTTATCGAATGTAAATCATTTATTCGTTTTGGTAATTCATCTATGGTGTCATTACCATAGTTAGTCATTTATTAATCTCGATGATCCCTTCAGGATGCCATTTATCAAATGTACATCATTTATTCATTTTGGTAATTCATTTATGGTGTCATTACCATAGCTAATCATTCATTAATCTCGATGATCCCTTTAGGATGCCATTTATCGAATGTAAATCATTTATTCATTTTGGTAATTCATTTATGGTGCCATTACCATGGCTAATCATTTATTAATCTGATAATTCATCTATGATGTCATTACCATAGTTATCCATTTAGGATGCCACTTACCAAAGCTAATCATTTATTCATCCCAATCATACTTTGGATGCCCATAGTCAGAGCTAATCAATTGTTTACCCCTGACATCCCTTCGGATGTCATTAGCCAAAACTAATTAATCGTTTGTTCCGGTCATCCACTCGGATGCCATTAGCCGAAGCCAATCAATCGTTTGTTCCGGTCATCCATTCGGATGCCATTAGCCGAAGCTAATCAATCGTTTGTTCCGGCCATCCACTCGGATGCCATTAGCCGAAGCTAATCAGTCGTTTGTTCCGGTCATCCACTCGGATGCCATTAGCCGAAGCTAATCATTGTTTTATCAAACAATTCATGACAATTTGACATTCCTTGCAACATCAAAGTAAACCCTTGGGGATACTTGTACCACCGTTTCCTAGTAATTTATCATTCCGTAACACGATGATAGATCCCTTTGTAATGCAAAAACCAAACATCCCACAACAGTTTAGCATTCAATATAACACAACACAACAGTACCCTTTTGTATCATTCATCCAACCATTCTTGACAGTTAACGTTCAATGCAACATCATAATAAATCCCCAGTAATACTCACACCACCATTCGTGGTAATTAACCATCAATACGATACAATGATAGGTCTTTCATAACACTCATACAATCAATAAATGATAGATCCTTGGTAACACATTCATCACGATTACATTCAATATAATAAAATAGTAGATCTCTCATAATACTCATACAATCATTCATCACCATTACATTCAATAAGAATACAAAAGTAGATCCTTTGTACGACACATACTACCATTCATTAGTAGCTCAAATTCATAACAGCCCCCAACATCACATTCGGTTTAGTATTCATCACAACTCAATAAGATGTTCACCTCAAAAGGGTCAGTTTAGAACTCTAACATTTTCAACATTCATTAAGAACTTGTTCGACATTTCATAGTCATTTCGACAATCATCAAGAATTTAATCCAACTCTTCTTCGTCATTTCTTCTTACAACAAGGATTTAATAATATATCATCACAAGTTAACCATTTCAAAACATAAACATCAAAATGAGAAAAAGGTGGAAACCACCTACCTGCTCCACTTGTGGTATGTCCTTGTCCTGGCAATGGTCCGATTCCGGCCACAACACCTAAGACACCAAAGACCACAATCAATTCATTTATATCTTCGATTCACATTCATCCCACTTATTTCAAGAATTCATATGTTCACATTCAAGTGTTCCACATTTTACACCATCATACTATGAGATTGTTACTAGAATTTAAGTCATTTCTGCCTTGTAGAAATCGGCAGCGAGGCAGTTTCTGGCTGCCGATATCTGAATCGACAGCGACGCAGTTTCAGGCTGCCGATATTGGAATCCTTTTTAATGCCTAAAAACATATATCCATTAAATCAACGAACTCAATGTCCCTTCATCCAAATTTCAAAACTTCCCTAACACATTTTACAACACAATTAATCTATAACAACACTAATAACAAGAGCACATTTTACCATTATATCTTACATAAACCCTACACCCACATAATTCTAATTTCATCAAAACATGTAATTAAATCAAGCTTCCTAAATGTTTTACTAAGACTAGCAATAGATTCAAATAGAAACAACTCATCCACCTTTGATTATTTCCTTGAACTCAACGGTCAGAATATATATCATTGTGTTGTGTACAATATATCTCAAAATCAGAATCATCGAACGGTTGGATCTCCATAGATCTGAATAAAACCGAACTAACCTGAAAATGGACGAGCTACTGTTCAACATGAACCAAACCTTGCCGGAGAGTGCGTTTCCGATCTCCACCGTCCAGAATGTAGGCCACACCTAGGTGCAGCACATATCCAAAAATAGGCACGATCCAACGGTGGAAAAGAGAGAAATCGGCCGGCGACCAAACTGCCCTGCAGGTGCATTTCCTTTTTGTTTTTCAGGAAAGTTCCGATGATGATTGCTGTCAAATGGAGTGTGTTCCTTCCAATCCCTCCGGTCCGTTATTAGATAAGTGTAATAATAACAACATATACAAAACTTAGCTTGATCCAACGGTGGAAGAGATAGAAATCGGCCGACGACCAAACTGCCCTGCAGGTGCATTTCCTTTTGTTTTTCAGGACATTTCCGATGATGCTTTCTGTCAACTGGAGTGTGTTCCTTTCAATCCCGCCGGTCAGTTTGTAGATAAGAGTAATGAGAATACCATATCCAAAACTTAGCTTGATCCAACGGTGGAATCCGGAGATATGGCCACCGGAGTATTCTTGGTGTTACTCCAAAATCTGCAGCTCTCTCTCTATCCGTTTTTCTCTTCTTCAAATTTATTTATTATTATTTTCTTTTTTTTAACTGGTGGCCTTTGCAGTTTTATAGGCTCCTTTTTGATAATTACAATTTTGTCCCTCATTCATGCCTTTATGTATTTTATTTTATTTTTCATGTAAACTATCTGGTTATTTCTGATTAAATCGTTAGTCTTTACCAAACTCCGATTGGGATGAGATATTAAACCAAGGTAGGAACACATATTAATAGACTTCATGCAAAATTTCATCCCGATCCTATCATTAGATTGAGAATTCTACTTCCTAATATAAACTTGTTCAGTTCATGACTTTTCATAAACAATCTTGATTTTTCTTGTTCAATCTTCACAAACAAAAATCATATCAATTATCCTTCTAAACTTTTACGATCATTTTATTATTTTGAAATGTATTCATTTTAGGATTTCCACCTTTATTTATTTATCGGGCTTATTACCATTTCAAAATAACATCATTGATTTTTAATCGGTGCTTGCACCTTCAGTCCTATCCTTTTTCATTGCACTATCATTTATTATAATGCATTCTTTATTACCTCACTTATTTTTGTTATTTTTCTCATTATTTTATCCATCAAAACACGTTACCAGTTTCTCTGTCCTTATGAATTCTCAACCAAAATTCATTTTATAGAGGTCATCTCTTTCATTATATATCATTATTTATCTATTATTTCAAATCTTGATTTTGCATCACTCATTGAAATATTACCACTTTCAACCTTATGTTTACATGAGGGTTTACACATCTACATATTTAAATTATAAATTTCCAGGGTTTCACATTCTCCCCTCCTTAAAGAAATTTCGTCCTCGAAATTTAGGATTTCTACTTATATTTGCGAATATTATTTGGTACTTCTTTCCTCTTTTTTTTTTTTTTTTTTTTTTTTTTTGTCTTCCTCCTTTCTGTAACATGGATACAAGAATCGCGTCTTGGATTCTATATAGAAGTATAGGAAATTAAATTCAATAATCTATTAGCCCAACTCTTGTGTTTGTCTCGAGGAACCATTTCACCTTATTTTCCCCTTGTTGATGTATGTCATGCTTCCACTAGACACACGTTTTCTTTTATACATCACTTTATTTCTTATAGATAAGTAGTATTCCTATAATTACTTCCTAAATTTGTAACATAAATACGCCTCAAGCATCACATTTATCTTATCTAATGATTTTTCTTGTTAGTCACATTATCAATGACATCTCCTTCCCAAACAAAAGTATAAGTAACATGTCAATTATCTTAAATATTGTCCACCCCACTAGTGAAGTATAATGCCAACCAACCGAGTCATCCACCATTCAGATGACCTAGTCTCAATTTCATAACTTTACCTTGTCATATTGTCAACTAAATATCTATTTACTTGTTAGTATTTGGTACCGTGGCTAACTAATGTATTGAATATTTAAGGATCCATCATCCAAGTCCATTACGATTAACATGTAATTCTTGTTATTATCGTAGCTTTCCAATTACATTTGTATATAACTATTGTTGTCATCAATTGTCAAATATATATATATATATATATATATATATATATATATATTCAATTTCATGTTACACCCCTTACAGTTTAACAACTATGATTTATCTTAGCTATTTAGTATTCCAATATAGAAATCCTTATGGTTCCTATAATTTCATACCTTACTACTTGTTCATACCATCATATTTTCACATCCTATTCTTATTTAGAGTCCACCAAGTCACACTCTGTATCCATAATTACTCAACTTCTGTGCATAAACACTCTTGATATTAAGTATTAATTCTTACGTCTCATCATCAGTGCGTATTAGTTCCCTTCATTCCCTATATTCATCTCTTTTCTAGTTTCCTTATTAACTATGTATTTCCACAATCACATGTATATACATTGCACACTAGTGACCTCCTCGCCTACTCTTATAGGTAGCTTGCCAAATTATTTATTTATTTATTATCTTGTATGACGGTAACTTAGTGTCTTACCGTTAACCCATAACATTCCACAGCAGGTATTACATCCATGTTCATGTTTTAACCATTTTCTCCTTTATGTCTACAAAGATAATCACGCTTACAATCCTTAATTCATTCTTGATTTTGGGGTAGACTTCTCATAAGGTAATTTAATAATGCTTTTCATAACCAATTTCCAAGTCTTTACCTCATATCTACAACGCCAGAAAATAAACTTGTATTGTCCATTTTGTTATGTACCAAACTAGTATTCCTTTACACTTCAAGATAAAGTGTTGTCAATTAGAGCAAGGGCCTAATATGCAAGGTCTCACTGCCATCTTAACATAATTATTTATTAAGGCATTAATCACAAAACAGTCCTGCCTCTATCCATACGCAATGTCAGAAGTTTGAATCGATAGCATTTACATCAACACTTGATTATGCCTAATCAATCATATATTCACTCTAATATTAATTCATATATGGTTTCATCCCATCCATTCATATTTCATCAAGACAACACACACCTTTGTTACATTATCATTTTATTAATATTTCAAATTTATTTTGTTCATGAACCCTTTACTTCTATCTAACATATTATCAAACAATGGTTACACATTTATTATTTGCTACCGATACCACAATCACGAAGTAAAAGCTCATTTCCTAAGTTACCGACTTCTTGACAACCCAATATCACTTCCTTAAATATCACACTTGTGGTAACTAGGTATATATAAATATATACATGCCTAGTTCATTCTATATCAAGATACACGATTCATTATACTTTCCATGCTTAATAAGTCTACTGAATCACAACCGCGCTCTGATACCAACTGTAACGACCCAACCTTTTCAAGGCTAAAGCCGCTGGATTTTTTTTTTTTTTTTTCATCATCTCGACTTATTCATCATTTCCATTTTTTTTTCTGTTCTATTCTCGTATTACCACGAGTTCATACATTATCATTCGTAATCCATTTCAATATTTAATTACTAGTTTTTACAAAAGGAATCGAATGACTAATTAAGTGATTTACATGTTCGTTCATGCAGAACTCATATCACCCATAATATACGAGTATATAATTCTTTTTCGAATGTGTGTGCCACGAAATGAATCTCCTGATGCCCCATATTGGTATGATGTCCCTGTTCCAACACAAGGTAATTTTAAGCATTATAAACCATTGAAGAAATATAGTAAAACAAGATTAAAGTCACATTTCATTCATGGACCAAAAAGCATAATTCTTTAATTTCCCTTTACTTATGTCAACACAAACACCACCGTTAATAATCCGTCAATTAACGAGACAATTTCAATACTCAAACCCGATCATTCCTCTCGAATGTCGTTAGCCGAATTAATGTCTTTCTTTGGTTAAAG
Organism: Populus davidiana x Populus alba var. pyramidalis; assembly: GCA_027475595.1. Classification (NCBI taxonomy): domain Eukaryota; kingdom Viridiplantae; phylum Streptophyta; class Magnoliopsida; order Malpighiales; family Salicaceae; genus Populus; species Populus davidiana x Populus alba var. pyramidalis. The sequence goes on along the minus strand of JANKYH010001131.1, from coordinate 6,473 downwards.
CATAACTAGTAGAATGCTTTCATATACTTAGTATATACGAAACGTAGTATACATGACCACATTAGTTCTTCTTAAAACTAACTCATAAACTCAAATCCGACAATCCTCTTTGGAGGCCATTAGTCGAAGTCAATCATTTCTTCATCTTGCTATCCACTAGGGTGCCATTAACCGTTTCTTCTTCTTCTTCTTTTTCTCTTCTTCTTCTTCTTCCTTTTCTTTCTTTTTACATCACGGTCATCCCTTAGGATGCAATTAGCTGAAGCTAGTCATTTCTTCATCCTGATTATCCATTTAGAATGCTATTAGCCAAAGGTAGTAATTTCATTATCTCGATTATCCATTTAGGATGTCATCAGTCGTAATTAATCATTTGTTCACCTTGACTATCCACCTAGGATGTTATTAGTCGAAGCTAGTAATTCATACATCTCGGTTATCCATTTAGGATGCCATATACCAAAGCTAATCATTTATTCATTCTGGTAATTCATATATGGTGCCATTACCATAGCAATTCATTTACTCATTCTGGTAATTCATCTATGGTGTCATTACCATAGTTAAATTTGCCATTTACCAAAGCTAATCATTTATTCATTTTGGTAATACATCTATGGTGCCATTACCATAGCTAATCATTTATTCAGCTCGATGATCCCTTTAGGATGCCATTTATCGAATGTAAATCATTTATTCGTTTTGGTAATTCATCTATGGTGTCATTACCATAGTTAGTCATTTATTAATCTCGATGATCCCTTCAGGATGCCATTTATCAAATGTACATCATTTATTCATTTTGGTAATTCATTTATGGTGTCATTACCATAGCTAATCATTCATTAATCTCGATGATCCCTTTAGGATGCCATTTATCGAATGTAAATCATTTATTCATTTTGGTAATTCATTTATGGTGCCATTACCATGGCTAATCATTTATTAATCTGATAATTCATCTATGATGTCATTACCATAGTTATCCATTTAGGATGCCACTTACCAAAGCTAATCATTTATTCATCCCAATCATACTTTGGATGCCCATAGTCAGAGCTAATCAATTGTTTACCCCTGACATCCCTTCGGATGTCATTAGCCAAAACTAATTAATCGTTTGTTCCGGTCATCCACTCGGATGCCATTAGCCGAAGCCAATCAATCGTTTGTTCCGGTCATCCATTCGGATGCCATTAGCCGAAGCTAATCAATCGTTTGTTCCGGCCATCCACTCGGATGCCATTAGCCGAAGCTAATCAGTCGTTTGTTCCGGTCATCCACTCGGATGCCATTAGCCGAAGCTAATCATTGTTTTATCAAACAATTCATGACAATTTGACATTCCTTGCAACATCAAAGTAAACCCTTGGGGATACTTGTACCACCGTTTCCTAGTAATTTATCATTCCGTAACACGATGATAGATCCCTTTGTAATGCAAAAACCAAACATCCCACAACAGTTTAGCATTCAATATAACACAACACAACAGTACCCTTTTGTATCATTCATCCAACCATTCTTGACAGTTAACGTTCAATGCAACATCATAATAAATCCCCAGTAATACTCACACCACCATTCGTGGTAATTAACCATCAATACGATACAATGATAGGTCTTTCATAACACTCATACAATCAATAAATGATAGATCCTTGGTAACACATTCATCACGATTACATTCAATATAATAAAATAGTAGATCTCTCATAATACTCATACAATCATTCATCACCATTACATTCAATAAGAATACAAAAGTAGATCCTTTGTACGACACATACTACCATTTCATTAGTAGCTCAAATTCATAACAGCCCCCAACATCACATTCGGTTTAGTATTCATCACAACTCAATAAGATGTTCACCTCAAAAGGGTCAGTTTAGAACTCTAACATTTTCAACATTCATTAAGAACTTGTTCGACATTTCATAGTCATTTCGACAATCATCAAGAATTTAATCCAACTCTTCTTCGTCATTTCTTCTTACAACAAGGATTTAATAATATATCATCACAAGTTAACCATTTCAAAACATAAACATCAAAATGAGAAAAAGGTGGAAACCACCTACCTGCTCCACTTGTGGTATGTCCTTGTCCTGGCAATGGTCCGATTCCGGCCACAACACCTAAGACACCAAAGACCACAATCAATTCATTTATATCTTCGATTCACATTCATCCCACTTATTTCAAGAATTCATATGTTCACATTCAAGTGTTCCACATTTTACACCATCATACTATGAGATTGTTACTAGAATTTAAGTCATTTCTGCCTTGTAGAAATCGGCAGCGAGGCAGTTTCTGGCTGCCGATATCTGAATCGACAGCGACGCAGTTTCAGGCTGCCGATATTGGAATCCTTTTTAATGCCTAAAAACATATATCCATTAAATCAACGAACTCAATGTCCCTTCATCCAAATTTCAAAACTTCCCTAACACATTTTACAACACAATTAATCTATAACAACACTAATAACAAGAGCACATTTTACCATTATATCTTACATAAACCCTACACCCACATAATTCTAATTTCATCAAAACATGTAATTAAATCAAGCTTCCTAAATGTTTTACTAAGACTAGCAATAGATTCAAATAGAAACAACTCATCCACCTTTGATTATTTCCTTGAACTCAACGGTCAGAATATATATCATTGTGTTGTGTACAATATATCTCAAAATCAGAATCATCGAACGGTTGGATCTCCATAGATCTGAATAAAACCGAACTAACCTGAAAATGGACGAGCTACTGTTCAACATGAACCAAACCTTGCCGGAGAGTGCGTTTCCGATCTCCACCGTCCAGAATGTAGGCCACACCTAGGTGCAGCACATATCCAAAAATAGGCACGATCCAACGGTGGAAAAGAGAGAAATCGGCCGGCGACCAAACTGCCCTGCAGGTGCATTTCCTTTTTGTTTTTCAGGAAAGTTCCGATGATGATTGCTGTCAAATGGAGTGTGTTCCTTCCAATCCCTCCGGTCCGTTATTAGATAAGTGTAATAATAACAACATATACAAAACTTAGCTTGATCCAACGGTGGAAGAGATAGAAATCGGCCGACGACCAAACTGCCCTGCAGGTGCATTTCCTTTTTGTTTTTCAGGACATTTCCGATGATGCTTTCTGTCAACTGGAGTGTGTTCCTTTCAATCCCGCCGGTCAGTTTGTAGATAAGAGTAATGAGAATACCATATCCAAAACTTAGCTTGATCCAACGGTGGAATCCGGAGATATGGCCACCGGAGTATTCTTGGTGTTACTCCAAAATCTGCAGCTCTCTCTCTATCCGTTTTTCTCTTCTTCAAATTTATTTATTATTATTTTCTTTTTTTTTTAACTGGTGGCCTTTGCAGTTTTATAGGCTCCTTTTTGATAATTACAATTTTGTCCCTCATTCATGCCTTTATGTATTTTATTTTATTTTTCATGTAAACTATCTGGTTATTTCTGATTAAATCGTTAGTCTTTACCAAACTCCGATTGGGATGAGATATTAAACCAAGGTAGGAACACATATTAATAGACTTCATGCAAAATTTCATCCCGATCCTATCATTAGATTGAGAATTCTACTTCCTAATATAAACTTGTTCAGTTCATGACTTTTCATAAACAATCTTGATTTTTCTTGTTCAATCTTCACAAACAAAAATCATATCAATTATCCTTCTAAACTTTTACGATCATTTTATTATTTTGAAATGTATTCATTTTAGGATTTCCACCTTTATTTATTTATCGGGCTTATTACCATTTCAAAATAACATCATTGATTTTAATCGGTGCTTGCACCTTCAGTCCTATCCTTTTTCATTGCACTATCATTTATTATAATGCATTCTTTATTACCTCACTTATTTTGTTATTTTTCTCATTATTTTATCCATCAAAACACGTTACCAGTTTCTCTGTCCTTATGAATTCTCAACCAAAATTCATTTTATAGAGGTCATCTCTTTCATTATATATCATTATTTATCTATTATTTCAAATCTTGATTTTGCATCACTCATTGAAATATTACCACTTTCAACCTTATGTTTACATGAGGGTTTACACATCTACATATTTAAATTATAAATTTCCAGGGTTTCACACTTTGACTCGGTGAGTTCCGCGGCATTCCGACTTCGATGCCCCGTTAGTCGAAATTCAATTGCCTTTGAATTTCGGGTGATCCCTCTTGAGCATGTATGCTTCTGCTACTTGTTCTACATCAGACTTCCTTCCGCAAACGGCGAAACGCTTTGACTCGATGAGTTCCGCGGCATTCTGACTTCGATGCCCCATTTTACCGAAATTCAGTTGCCTTTGAATTTCGTGTGATCCCTCTTGAGCATGTATGCTTCTGCTACTTGTTCTACATCAGACTTTCTTCCGTAAACAACGAAACGCTTTGACTCGATGAGTTTCGCGGTATTCCGTGTTCGATGCCCGGTTGCCGAAATTCAGTTGCCTTTGAATTTCGGGTGATCCCTCTTGAGCATGTATGCTTCTGCTACTTGTTCTACATAAGACTTCTTCCGCAAACGGCGAAACGCTTTGACTTGGTGAGTTTCGCGGCATTCCGACTTCGATGCCCCGGTTGCCGAAATTCAGTTGCCTTTGAATTTCGGGTGATCCCTCTTGAGCATGTATGCTTATGCTACTTGTTCTACTTCAGACTTCTTCCGCAAAAAGCGAAACGCTTTGACTCGGTGAGTTTCGCGGCATTCCGCCTTCGATTCCCCGGTTGCCGAAATTCAGTTGCCTTTGAATTTCGGGTGATCCCTCTTGAGCATGTATGCTTCTGCTACTTGTTCTACATCAGACTTCCTTCCGCAAACGGCGAAACGCTTTGACTCGGTGAGTTTCGCGGCATTCCGACTTCGATGCCCCGTTTGCCGAAATTCAGTTGCCTTTGAATTTCGTGTGATCCCTCTTGAGCATGTATGCTTCTGCTACTTGTTCTACATCAGACTTTCTTCCGTAAACAACGAAACGCTTTGACTCGATGAGTTTCGCGGTATTCCGTCTTCGATGCCCCGGTTGCCGAAATTCAGTTGCCTTTGAATTTCGGGTGATCCCTCTTGAGCATGTGTGCTTCTGCTACTTCTTCTACATAAGACTTCTTCCGCAAAAGGCGAAACGCTTTGACTCGTGAGTTTCGCGGCATTCCGACTTCGATGCCCCGGTTGCCGAAATTCAGTTGCCTTTGAATTTCTTTTGATCCCTCTTGAGCATGTATGCTTCTGCTACTTGTTCTACATCAGACTTTCTTCTGTAAACAACGAAACGCTTTGACTCGATGATTTCTCGGCATTCCGCCTTCGATTCCCCGGTCGCCAAAATTCAGTTGCTTTTGAATTTCGGGTGATCCATCTTGAGCATGTATGCTTCTGCTACTTGTTCTGCTTCAGACATCTTCCGCAAAAGGCGAAACGCTTTGACTCGGTGAGTTTCGCGGCATTCCGACTTCGATGCCCCGGTTGCCGAAATTCAGTTGCCTTTGAATTTCTTTTGATCCCTCTTGAGCATGTATGCTTCTGCTACTTGTTCTACATCAGACTTTCTTCCGTAAACAACGAAACGCTTTGACTCGATGAGTTTCGCGGCATTCCGGCTTCGATGCCCCGGTTGTCGAAATTTAGTTGCCGTTGAATTTCGGGTGATCCCTCTTGAGCATGTATGCTTCTGCTACTTGTTCTACATCAAACTTTCTTCCGTAAACAACGAAACGCTTTGACTCGATGAGTTTCGCGGCATTCCGCCTTCGATTCCCCGGTTGCCGAAATTCAGTTGCCTTTGAATTTCGGGTGATCCCTCTTGAGCATGTATGCTTCTGCTACTTGTTCTACATCAGACTTCCTTCCGCAAACGGCGAAACGCTTTGACTCGATGAGTTCCGCGGCATTCCGGCTTCGATGCCCCTTTTCCGAAATTCAGTTGCCTTTGAATTTCGTGTGATCCCTCTTGAGCATGTATGCTTCTGCTACTTGTTCTACATCAGACTTTCTTCTGTAAACAACGAAACGCTTTGACTCGATGATTTCTCGGCATTCCGCCTTCGATTCCCCGGTCGCCAAAATTCAGTTGCTTTTGAATTTCGGGTGATCCATCTTGAGCATGTATGCTTCTGCTACTTGTTCTGCTTCAGACATCTTCCGCAAAAGGCGAAACGCTTTGACTCGGTGAGTTTGGCGGCATTCCGACTCGATGCCCCGGTTGCCGAAATTCAGTTGCTTTGAATTTATTTTGATCCCTCTTGAGCATGTATGCTTCTGCTACTTGTTCTACATCAGACTTTCTTCGTAAACAACGAAACGCTTTGACTCGATGAGTTTCGCGGCATTCCGGCTTCGATGCCCCGGTTGTCGAAATTTAGTTGCCGTTGAATTTCGGGTGATCCCTCTTGAGCATGTGTGCTTCTGCTACTTCTTCTACATAAGACTTCCTCCGCA
>JANKYH010001130.1:0-45151 GCA_027475595.1 Populus davidiana x Populus alba var. pyramidalis | reverse complement strand
GAAACCACTGGTGGTGACTTTGAAACACTTAGAGGGGATAAAACACACGGTTTTATTACAAAAAACAAAAGCTTACAGAATACAAACTCTTGATACACACCCTTTCTTTCTCTCTTTTCTTTCCCACACTTAATAACATAAGCTTAACAACTTATTTATACATAAATTGAGAGGTAGCAGGTAGTGGTGGTTAATAGTAGGTGGCAGTAGATGGTGGTGGTTGATATTAGGTGGATGTAGGTGGATGTAGGTGCTTGATTGTGTTTACCACAACAAATCCCCCCTTTAAACTTAATCGAGGGATGTCATACCAAGCATGAACTTCAATCTGATGAATATTTCTCCCTTCAATGGCTTTGTAAAGATATCTGCAACTTGATCGTTTGTTTTGCAGGATATCGGTTCAACTTCTTTGTTCTTCACTTGCTCTCGGATAAAATGATGACGTGTATCGATGTGTTTACTTCTTTCATGATACACTGGATTCTTGGCTAATGCAATCGCTGATCGATTATCAATATAAATCTTTGTAGGAGTTTCTTGAGGAAATCCCAAAAACTTTAGCATATTCCTTAACCATATTAAATGGCATACAACTGAGTTGGCAACAACATACTTAGCTTCACAGCTTGATAACGTTACTATCAATTGCTTCTTGGATGACCATGTGAAAGATGTATCTCCCATGAAATAGACAAATCCAGTTGTGCTTTTCCTTTCATCCAGATCTCTACCCCAATCACTATCCGAGTAGCCAATAAGATTGAAGTTTTTGCTTGAGGTATAAAACATACCTTTATTTATTGTTCCTTTGATGTAGCGAAGAATTCTCTTGGTTGCATTCAAGTGAGACTGGTCTGGTGTCTCCATATATCTGCTGATGAGTCCGACTCCGTAGAGTATATCCGGTCTCGTACATGTCAAGTACCTTAAACTTCCTACTAAGCTTTTGAAGTAAGTTGGATCAACATTTCCAACTTTACTCTTCCTCAATTCTACTCCATTCTTATCTGGAGTTGATACCGGATTGCAGCTTTCCATTTTGAACTTTTCAAGAATATCCTTGGCATAACTGCTTTGGGATACACAAATCCCTTCTTCTTTCTGCGTGACTTCCAAGCCAAGAAAATGTGCCATTAGACCAATGTCTGTCATCTCAAACTCATGTACCATGCTTTTCTTAAAGTCTTCAAACATGGTAGAATTGTTGCCTGTGAATATCAAGTCATCAACATATAGGCACGCAAATAATATGCTGCCATCTGCTTCTTTCTTCACATATATTACGTGTTCATATGGACATTTTTCAAATCCATTATCTTGAAAATACCTGTCAATTCTGGTATTCCAAGCACGCGGAGCTTGCTTCAAACCATAGAGGGCTTTCTTCAACTTGTATACTTTGCCTTTATTTTCAGCTTTAATGTATCCAAGTGGTTGTTCAACATAGATCTCTTCTTCTAAAAAACCATTCAGAAATGCTGACTTCACATCTAGTTGATAGATCTTCCATCTATGTTGTGCAGCTAGTGAGATCATCAGTCTGATTGTCTCTAGCCTGGCTACTGGAGCAAATACTTCTCCATAGTCAATGCCTTCTCTTTGTTTGTAGCCTTTAGCCACTAATCTGGCTTTGTATCTTTGCACTTTTCCTTTTGCATTCTTCTTCGTCATGTAGACCCATTTGACACCTATTGCTTTCTTGATTTCTGGTAGATAAGTTAGCTTCCAGGTATCATTCTTCTCAATGGCATGTATTTCTTCATCCATTGCTTTTATCCATTTCTCTTCTGTAATAGCTTCATTGAAGCTAAATGGGTCACTTTCTGCAAAGAAACAAAATAGAGTTGTATCTTCAATGACTTGAGTGGCATCGTACAGCTCTTCTAGATCTCTCATCCTTCTTGGTCCTTCTGATGAGGATGTTGATGATGATTCTCTTGTTGATGCTGATGGTGTGTTTCTCATGTTAAATACATGGAATCTATATACTAGACTTTGTGGTTCATCTGCTGGCACAATCGGTTCTTCTACAAGTACTGTTGGTACTTCTTCATCTTCAAGGATCAAATCAGTGTTGATCCATTTGACTGCTTCTTGGTCATCATTCCATTTCCAAGATTTATCTTCTTCAAGATAACATCTCTACTCATAATTACCTTTTTTGTGATGGGGTTATACAGCTTGTATCCCATCCTTCTATCACTATATCCGACAAAGATGCATTTCTCGCTTTTATCATCGAGTTTGGTCCTTCTTGAATTTGGAATCTTTGCATATGCTACACAACCAAAGACTCAAAGATGAGTAACACTTGGTTTGTGACCACTCCATGCTTCTTCTGGAGTGACACCTTGCAAACTTTTGGTTGGGCAACGATTCAGTAGATACACTGCACATGATACAACTTCAGCCCAGTATTGCTTGGGCAATTTCTTTGCTTTGAGCAGACTTCTTGCCATGTTAAGAATCATTTGATTCTTTCACTCAGCTACACCGTTTAGCTGTGGTGTATAAGCTGGTGTTGTCTGATGTCTGATGCCTTGTTGTGCACAAAAGGCTTCAAAGTCATTTGCTATATATTCTCCACCTTGATTAGATCTCACGGTTCTGATCTTATAGCCACTTTGCTTCTCCATAATTGCTTTAAAATCTTTAAAACAATTGAATACTTCTAACTTCCTTTTTAGAAAGTATATCCACATCTTTCTGCTAAAATCATCAATAAAAGTGAGGAAGTACCTATTTTGTCCAGTTGACATAGGCTTTATGGGACCACACACATCTGTGTGCACTAACTCTAGTGGCTTATTTGCTTTCCAGTTGACTTCTTTGGCAAAACTGGATCTGTGATGTTTGCTGAGGACACAACTTTCACAAACTTCATCTGGATGATCAATGTGAGGCAAACTTTTGACAATGTTCTTGCTTGCTAGCATCTTCAGACTTGTGAAATTCAGATGTCCAAGCCTCAGGTGCCAAAGCCATTCTTCACTGTTGGTGATGGCACTCAAACACCTTGCTGCATCATACTGGATGTTCAAAGGAAACATCCTATTCTTGGACATTTTCACACAGGCAATTAATCTCCCATTGTAATCTCTAATTGTCAGATGACAATTCTTCGTGAAAAGAGTATAACCTCTCTCCATAAGTTGACCTATGCTGATCAAGTTCTGCTTTATGGCTAGGAAATAATAAACATCGGCGATGTAGCTGTGATCGCCGTTCTTCAACTTGATTAGGATGTTGCCTTTATCTTTGAATGGAACCTTTGAGGTATCTCCAAAAGTAACTAGACCTTGAATGGTCTCATCTAGATCACCAAATAAATCTCGGTGGCCACACATGTGATTGCTGGCTCCAGAATCTAGATACCATATATTCTCCTATTTCTCGCCAAGTCCTTGTTGGACAAGTAATGCAGCTGCTTCTCTGTCATCCTTTTCTGCATAGTTGACTTGCTCACATATCTCTAGCGGAGCTTTCTGTCATAGCCCAATTTTGGGTTATTCCCTAAAATTCACTTTTTTAAAAAAATCAAAATAAAAAAATAGAATAAAGGCTGGCACTGTGGAGAAATCATTTTGAGAAATCTTTGCATTTCTCACCACCTTGAAAAATCTTTGTATTTTTCACCACCTTGAAAACTCTTTTCGTTTTCCACCTTGGGCCGGTTGCCCATTACAACAAAACCACTTTGAAAAAAACTTTGCATTTTTCATCATATTGAGAAATCGTTGCATTTCTCACCACTTTGAAAAATCTTTGTATTTTTCACCACTTCAAAATCTGAGTTTTCAAAAAAAAAAAAAAAAAAAAATCTTCCTTTTTTCTTCTTTACAACGCTTACAATCTAAAGTCTCCTACGAGACTTTCTATCATAAGCATTGTAAAGAGGGGGGCAACTGTCATAACCCAATTTTGGGTTATTCCCTAAAATTCACTTTTTTAAAAAAATCAAATAAAAAAATAGAATAAAGGCTGGCATTGTGGAGAAAGCTGATAAAAAAAGACTACAAAAATAGGCAAAAATCGAAGGTCAAATTAAATGCATATTCGAAGGTCAAATTAAATGATTATTGGATGAATTTGCATAAAAATTAAGTCCAATGACATAATTAAATTTTTAATGGGCCAATTTGATTTAATCATGGGCCAAATTAAATTTTAATTATGTTTAAGAATTAATTTAGGTCCAATTGAAGGATTTAATTAAGTGCAAGGACTTAATTATACTTTAAATGGGTCAAATTAATTTGGGGACTTAATTGGTGAAAAATTAAGTTTGAGAGTCTAATTTGGACTTAATTGAAAAGATTGAAATTTTAAGAAACCAAATTTAATTTTTACCAAGTGAATTGAACACAAAAATTGAGGGACCAATTTGGAAGCCCGAAAAAACGCCATGCCTATAAATAGCAGCCTACAAAAATCAATGAGGGGGGTTCATTTTGTAATTTTGAAAGGAAAGTGAGAACCCTAAAAATCTAAACTTTTCTTCTTCCCTACTGAAAGCAGCCGCCAGGAAGACCCCCCATTTTGGGAAATTTTTTCTCTGCACACAGCCCCGGTGATTTTGAGTTTTCAGACCCGGCTGTTGCAACACCGGCCCCCCTCCATTTTGATCTTCTTCCCGGCCAAAACCAAACACACAGCCCCCCCTGGTTTTGATTTTTTTTAGTCGGCTGCGAGAGAAGCCTTCCTCCCTCACGGATCCAAAACCAGCCGGACTCTGCACCTTCTTTCCCCGGTTGGAAACTTTCTACCCAGAGGCTCAACAACACCATTCTTTTTTCCCCACAGAGAAGCCAAGGCAGGCCTCTCCCTGTGTCTTCCTCTCGGCCAAAAAGCCAAAATCGGCTGAACCCCACACATCCATCTCCTTTCCTGCGAACCAGCCTCCCTTTTACTTCCCCATCATCTCTCCATCAACGCCGGTTTCCACAAGCTGATCTTCCCTCTTCAACCGCAGGCGCCATCTCTTATTTGCCCTCTGATCGGACAACCTCCAGCTCCCCTTGGCCACCACAGCCATGAAATCGCAGGAGCTCCCCATTCCAGCTTCCCACCGACACCACTGAAAGCATCGGCCAGCAGGTTTTTCCTTCCTCAGCCGCCGTGCACACCGGCTAGCAGCCGTCCTTCTTCCTCCAGCGGTGCCCACAGTCGCTCCTCATGCCTCTAGCAGCGACGCCCCTCTGGTTTGGGTCCTTTTCCTTGCCGGCGATTTGAAACAGAGAAGAAAGAGAAGCCCAAACAACCGGATCTGTGGGATGTAGATATAAAAAAACCGAGAAGAAAAGGGGACAGCTTGCTGTTGTTTTTGCAGGTGACAGTGGTTATCATTACCGGTGCAGGGAGACGAAGCTGAGCAGATCCGCCCCGTCTCCTGTTTCTGCTTGCGGCGGCGTGTGAACCCACGCGCCGCCATTGACGGTGGCGCGTGGGAAGACGCGCCACCACGAGTTCAGGCAATTCCGACAGTGTCCTTCAATGCAATTTCTGGACTTTTAGGGATTGTTTTTGTAAAATTTAAATTAATTAATGTAATTTGTATTTATTTGTTTTGAATTTATTTTGTGTAAATGTGAATCTAAAAGAAAAGAAAAAAAGAAATAATAATAAAAAAGAGATGTGTGTGTGTGTTTGTATTTTTTTTATGTATGTTATTGAATCAAAAGAAAAATGCATGTGTACATTTGTTTAATGAATTTTTTCTTGATGAGACAACAAAGAATAAAGAAGGATTTAATATTTTGATTGGATCCCGGTGTAGAAGTACAAACTTGTACGGAAGTTGTATTTCTAAAATCCGATGAAAAGACAAAATATTTAAAACTTCTTTAACACATCAAATCCGCGGAGCAGCTTACCTCAGGTAGGGTGTGTTAGGGGTGCTAATACCTTCCCTAACCACAATCAGTCTCTTACCCGTGAATCTCTGACTATGACCAGTCCACCAGGGTTTCCTAGTAACCTCAATTAAATACTAGGTGGCGACTCCTAACAAACCAATTCAAGCAATACAACAACGAGACAAAAATCGCCAGCCGATGCCGCGCGCAGATTTTTTCAACGTGCGACAGAATGGCGACTCCACTGGGGAGGTACTATTTCTGACAATATTGGACTAAGCTTTGTGTACTTGATGTGTTTAAATTTTGCCATTTTTGTCTTGTTTTATTTTATCCATGCATTTTTAGAATTGTTTCATGCATCACTTGTGTTTATTTTTGAAAGCACACACAAGCTTCTAAGTTAGGTGGGGAGTAACAGTCTACCTCATGACTTTCAGTCGGGGTTCAGATTTGTGAAACATCCAACTATGAGCTGAGTGTTTACTCGGTAATGAACGTCACACGATGCCCCAACCATTCCTTGTAAACCCCTATACTGCCTTCACGTGAGGTAGTCACTAGGCAGTTCATAGACCCTTTTGAGATCAGGTAGAAAACCTACCCATGTTCATGTAATGAATAGAACCTGTCCTTAGGTTGTATGTGCTACCCTTATTTGCATAGGGGCGAACCCTTCTTGAAGCATCTTGAACTCAAGATTTTTGGGTGACACAATGATCGTCACTCAGAAAATTTTCATTGTAGAGTTTGGGCAAAAATCATTATTCTTGTTCCATCATACAAGAGTTATGACCATGTTGTCACCCCTCGAAGGGTGAGTTCATCATATAGACTTCATGTTCATACATTTGGCATGCATGCACCCGGATGAAAAATAGGTCCCCTATGAGGCTACGACACCTAATTTTGAGTGGAAAAAACATGGGAGATAAAGAGCGTGTTCGCCGCAACATCCATTTTCAAGAAGAGTTGGAGTCTCTAAACAAAAGCTTGACTCATCTCTAGCTTACTCGAGCAAATATTGAAAAATATCTCTAGGGAAATTCCTTCCAATTGACCTATCATTTTTGTTCAAAGCCCCAACAAAGACTCAACCCGAAGAAATTGGGGGCCCACATGATCAAGAGCCTCAACACAATTTGAAGGGGAATTGCATCACCGTTGCAGAATAGAGCATGTTCTTGCTTTGCCAAAATAACTACCTCAGTTTGATCATACCTCTAAAACCTTGATTTTTTGTTCCAACCTATTCCAGTTTTTTTTTGGTAATTTGGCTCAAGATTCCACAAGACTTTCCATGTCCACTGAGCCTTTATCATGTGTTTTGTTGGGTTCATCACATGCCTTTATTTTTGTTGTTTCATGCAAATAACACATTGAGCCTAACCCTTAAGCATGAAACCACCGCGCCCAAAATCTTGTGGTACGTTTTCCCTTTTCTTCCCAAAACAATACATGACCCCATGTTTTCATAAGGTTTTTTGGGAATTCAAAGTTTAGTACAAAAACAGAAATCATGTTGATGTTTGTCCGAAACAAACGAGTTCTGTAAATTCAGGTGATTTCTTAGAGAGGTAACCATACACTGAGAAAACCAAAAAAAAAAACACCATGAAGTGACTCCAAAAGCTGGGTTTTATTTGCATAAATGATGAGAAATCACTCTGCATACTCGCATGAAAGCAAGGCTTACCGATCCTAAATGCATGCATTTGAGATGAAGAAAGGTCATCTTTGATAAACCTTTCACAAGGCTGAAATATATCATTTGCAGTCCCCTTTTGAGCCTAATAATTTTTTCTTGAAAAATAACCTTGGCTAGGATCACACCCCTACACTGGGGGGCAAGTGTAAAAAATCTGTAATGATTGAAAGTGCCCAAATATCTCTTGGGGGCATGAAAGAGTCTTCAACAATGAAAGTGCCCAAACAATACTAGAGGGCATAAAAGAAAAATCTCAATCATCAAAGGTGCCCATACAAAGCTAGGTGGCATGAAAAAAAATCCAAAGGATCCAAAATTTTGAGCAAAAAACAAGGCCAATGCAATGATGCTCAAAATCAAATGAAGAAAAGAAAAACAAAGAGAAAGAGCCCAAGCCCAACACTAGGGGGCACCGTGGACCATTTTACAAATCAATTCCAAGGTCCAAAAGTGTATGAACAAAAGAGTTTGGGATATAAGCACATGTGATCCTTAGTCTTAAAGTCCCTTAAACACCTTTTGAGCCTACATATATCATTTTCTTCATAGCCAAAAGCCCAAGCCTACATTACGTGCCTAATGAAGCCCTTTCTGATCAAAGGCAAGCAATCTGGATTGGTAGGCAGTGCTTTCTCATGCGAAATAAAATCATTATTCATGCAAATAAAATGAATGCTTTGAAAACGGTTTTCAATAACCCTCAAATTGAAATTCAAACCTTTTGTGACCAACTAGATGTCACTTTGTGTTCTTCACTTTTTCACCAACGGTTCTCAATAACCCTCAAATTGAAATTTAAACCTTTTGTGACCAACTAGATGTCACTTCGTGTTCTTCACATTTTCACCAACTGTTTTTAATAACCCTCAAATTGAAATTGCAACTTTTTGTGACCAACCAAATGTCACTTCATATTTTTTCACCAAAATCAAAACAAAAAGTTTTCATCACTTCTGAAAACCTCTCCATAGGAATCACTTGAATTTCTTTAGAATGAGTTCGCTTTGAATCGATGTTAAAATGATTTCTGTGTCTGGAATACCTTTGAAATTCTAAAAAATTCTACATGAAAACAACTCCTTGGCAAACCTTCCTTCACATAGCCTTATCCCCAAACCAGAATTGAATACTTGGGGGCATGATAAAGCTAGGGGGCAATCAAAAACATCTAGTAGAGCTGGCTCCATGATTCCCTTTCGAAGAAACAATGGGGAAAAATTGGCAACCCTTGAGATAAAAGGGGTGGAGAACAAAGAAATGATGGCATCAAGTCTTTCTTAGAGGCCAAGATCGTAAGATATTTCTCGAGTAAGCAAGGGGGACAAAAGCCATCAAAACTTACTATTAGAGACTCAAACTTTTGAGAAAAGGAGAACTCCATGAAGAAAAGGGGACCTGTATACATGCATATTGATCATAATGCATTTCTTTCATCCTTGACAGATCGGTGTCTCACCATCACCTCTTTTTGAGCGGGTTGCTAAAGCCTTAACCCTCTTAGGTAGTGTGTTTTCCAACCCTACCTCTTTTTAAGTGCCCCTTGGAGCACTCACCCCTTAGGTAGTGTGTTTTCTAACCCTACCTCCTTTTTTAGTGTGCCTTCGAGCCCTAACCCTTTTAGGTAGTGTGTTTTCCAACCCTGCCTCTTTTTGAGTACCCCTTGGAGCACTCACCCCTTAGGTAGTGTGTTTTCCAACCCTACCTCTTTTTGAGTGCCCCTTGGAGCACTCACCTCTTTGGTAATGTGTTTTCTAACCGTACCTCCTTTTGAATGCTCCTTTGAGCCCCCAAACATCTTAGGTAGTGTGTTTTCTAACCCTACCTCCCCTTTTGAGTGCGCCTTAGAGCCTTCAACCCTTAGGTAGTGTGTTTTCCAACCCTATCTTCTTTTAAGTGCGCCTTAGGGCCATCAACCCTTAGGTAGTGCGTTTTCCAACCCTATCTCCGTTTAAGTGCGCCTTAGGGCCATCAACTAAGGTAGTGTGTTTTTCTGACCCTACCTCCCCTTTTAAGTGCGCCTTAGAGCCTTCGATCACCTATAAGTAGTGCGTTTTTCAACCCTATCTCTTTTTAAGTGCGCCTTAGAGCCATCAACCTTTTAGGTAGTGCGTTTTCCAACCCTATCTCTTTTTAAGTGCGCCTTAGGGCCATTAACCACCTTAGGTAGGGCATTTTCCAACCTTACCTCCTTACCTCTTTTCGAGTGCACCTTTGAGCCCTCGATCACCTTTAGGTAGTGTGTTTTCCAACCCTGCCTCCGTTTTTAGTACGCCTTCGAGCCTTAACCCTTTAGGTAGTGCGTTTTCCAACCTTGCCTCTTTTTTAGCGCGCCTTCGAGCTAACAACCCCTTTAGGTAATGTGTTTTCTGACCCTACCTCCCCTTTTGAGGGCGTCTTAGAGCCTTCAACCACTTTAGGTAGTGCGTTTCCCAACCTTACCTCCTTTCGTATGCTCCTTCGAGCCCTCACCACTTTAGGTAGTGCGTTTTCCAACCTTGCCTCCTTTTGAGAGCTCCTTTGAGCCCTCACCTCTTGTGTAGTGTGCTTTCTAGCCCTATTTGCCTTCTTTAGAGTGCGCCTTGGAGCACTCACCTCTTAGGTAGTGTGTTTTTCGAACCCTATCTCCTTTCGAGTGCGCTCTTCAGCCCTCGTTCCCCATCGAGTCCTATCATGTCGTCCCTTTCAGACATTTTGCCTTTTCGCCCGGGCAGGTCACCCATTATAATCAGACTTCTTTCAAAACTCTTTTCATCTTCCATTTAGGCCGGTTGCCCATAACCATAAAACCATTTTTGAGAAATCCTTGCATTTCTCCCCACCTTCAAAATTTTTCCAATTGGGTTGGTTGCCCATAACAATGAAACCATTTTGAGAAACTATTTTGAGAAATCCTTGCATTTCTCGCCACTTTCAAACTTTTTCATTTGGGCCGGTTGTCCATAACAATAAAACCATTTTGAGAAATCTTTGCATTTCTCACCACCTCCAAAATTTTTCATCATTTTGAGAAATCTTCGCATTTCTCACCACTTTGAAAAATCTCTGCATTTTTCGCCTCTTTGAAAAATCTTTGTATTTTTCAAAACCTTTCATCTGGGCCGGTTGCCCATTACAACAAAACCACTTTGAAAAATCTTCGTATTTTTCACCACCTTGAAAACTCTTTTCGTTTTCCACCTTGGGCCGGTTGCCCATTACACAAAACCACTTTGAAAAATCTCTGCATTTCTCACCACTTTGAAAAATCTTCACATTTCTCACCACTTTGAAAAATCTCTGCATTTTTCACCTCTTTGAAAAATCTTTGTATTTTTCAAAACCTTTCATCCGGGCCGGTTGCCCATTACAACAAAACCACTTTGAAAAATCTTTGCATTTTTTCATCATTTTGAGAAATCTTTGCATTTCTCACCACCTTGAAAAATCTTTGTATTTTTCACCACCTTGAAAACTCTTTTCGTTTTCCACCTTGGGCCGGTTGCCCATTACAACAAAACCACTTTGAAAAAAACTTTGCATTTTTCATCATTTTGAGAAATCTTTGCATTTCTCACCACTTTAAAAAATCTTTGTATTTTTCACCACTTCGAAATCTATGAGTTTTAAAAAAAAAAAAAAAAAATCTTCCTTTTTTCTTCTTTACAACGCTTACAATCTAAAGTCTCCTACGAGACTTTCTATCATAAGCATTGTAAAGAGGGGGGCAACTGTCATAACCCAATTTTGGGTTATTCCCTAAAATTCACTTTTTTAAAAAAATCAAAATAAAAAAATAGAATAAAGGCTGGCCCTGTGGAGAAAGCCGATAAAAAAAGACTGCAAAAATAGGCAAAAATCGAAGGTCAAATTAAATGCATATTCGAAGGTCAAATTAAATGATTATTGGATGAATTTGCATAAAAATTAAGTCCAATGACATAATTAAATTTTTAATGGGCCAATTTGATTTAATCATGGGCCAAATTAAATTTTAATTATGTTTAAGAATTAATTTAGGTCCAATTGAAGGATTTAATTAAGTGCAAGGACTTAATTATACTTTAAATGGGTCAAATTAATTTGGGGACTTAATTGGTGAAAAATTAAGTTTGAGAATCTAATTTGGACTTAATTGAAAAGATTGAAATTTTAAGAGACCAAATTTAATTTTTACCAAGTGAATTGAACACAAAAATTGAGGGACCAATTTGGAAGCCCGAAAAAACGCCATGCCTATAAATAGCAGCCTACAAAAATCAATGAGGGGGGTTCATTTTGTAATTTTGAAAGGAAAGTGAGAACCCTAAAAATCTAAACTTTTCTTCTTCCCTACTGAAAGCAGCCGCCAGGAAGACCCCCCATTTTGGGAAATTTTTTCTCTGCACACAGCCCCGGTGATTTTGAGTTTTCAGACCCGGCTGTTGCAACACCGGCCCCCCTCCATTTTTGATCTTCTTCCCGGCCAAAACCAAACACACAGCCCCCCCTGGTTTTGATTTTTTTTAGTTGGCTACGAGAGAAGCCTTATTCCTCCCTCACGGATCCAAAACCAGCCGGACTCTGCACCTTCTTTCCCCGGTTGGAAACTTTCTACCCAGAGGCTCAACAACACCATTCTTTTTTCCCCACAGAGAAGCCAAGGCAGCCCTCTCCCCGTGTCTTCCTCTCGGCCAAAAAGCCAAAATCGGCTGAACCCCACACATCCATCTCCTTTCCTGCGAACCAGCCTCCCTTTTACTTCCCCATCATCTCTCCATCAACGCCGGTTTCCACAAGCTGATCTTCCCTCTTCAACCGTAGGCGCCATCTCTTATTTGCCCTCTGATCGGACAGCCTCCAGCTCCCCTTGGCCACCACAGCTTCCCACCGACACCACTAAAAGCATCGGCCACCAGGTTTTTCCTTCCTCAGCCGCCGTGCACACCGGCCAGCAGCCGTCCTTCTTCCTCCAGCGGTGCCCACAGTCGCTCCCCATGCCTCTAGCAGCGACGCCCCTCTGGTTTGGGTCCTCTTCCTTGCCGGCGATTTGAAACAGAGAAGAAAGAGAAGCCCAAACAACCGGATCTGTGGGATGCAGATATAAAAAAAACGAGAAGAAAAGGGGACAGCTTGCTGTTGTGTTTTGTTCTTTTTGCAGGTGACAGTGCTTATCATTACCGGTGCAGGGAGACGAAGCTGAGCAGATCCACCCCGTCTCCTGTTTCTGCTTGCGGCGGCGTGTGAACCCACGCGCCGCCATTGACGGCGGCGCGTGGGAAGACGTGCCACCACGAGTTCAGGCAATTCCGACAGTGTCCTTCAAAGCAATTTCTGGACTTTTAGGGATTGTTTTTGTAAAATTTAAATTAATTAATGTAATTTGTATTTATTTGTTTTGAATTTATTTTGTGTAAATATGAATGTAAAAGAAAAGAAAAAAAGAAATAATAATAAAAAATAGAAAAGAAAAATGCATGTGTACATTTGTTTAATGAATTTTTTTTTGATGAGACAACAAAGAATAAAGAAGGATTTAATATTTTGAATGGATCGCGGTGTAGAAGTACAAACTTGTACGGAAGTTGTATTTCTAAAATCCGATGAAAAGACAAAATTTTTAAAACTTCTTTAACACATCAAATCCGCGGAGCAGCTTACCTCAGGTAGGGTGTGTTAGGGGTGCTAATACCTTCCCTAACCACAATCAGTCTCTTACCCGTGAATCTCTGACTATGACCAGTCCACCAGGGTTTCCTAGTAACCTCAATTAAATACTAGGTGGCGACTCCTAACGAACCAATTCAAGCAATACAACAACGAGACATAAATCACCAGCCGATGCCGCGCGCGGATTTTTTCGACGTGCGACACTTTCCTTCGACATTCAGTGCTATAGTGCCCAAATTGATTGCAACTATAACACTCGATATTCCTCTTGTCACGGTTATTGTAACCGCCTCCTCTTCCTCTAGGAGTGAATGCTTGTTGTCCTCGACCCCCTCTAGTGGTGTTTCTACCACCTCTTCCTCTAAAGCTTGTATTCCAAGATCCTCTTCCTTGGAATAGCTGAAATCCTTCTCGTGTCTGTTGACTTCTTGCTTGAGTGGTATATCCACTTGTTGAAGTCTCCCCTTGCTCATATCAATCTTTGAGAGACAATTTTGCTTGTAAGGCATGCTCAATGGCCTTATCTCCATTTCTCTTTACAATCGTTTGCTCATGAGCTTGCAAAGAACTCATAAGCTCATCCACTGTCAACTTTTCCACTTTTTTGGACTCTTCAATAGCAAAAACAACAAAATCAAATTTTGGATTTAGGGATCTCAAAATTTTCTCAGTAATTCGAGAATCTGTGATGGCTTCTCCATTTCTTCTCATCTGATTGACTATCACCATAATTCTTGTATGATAGTCAGAGATAGATTATGAGGACTTCATCTGCAATAATTCAAATTCACCTCGCAAAGATTGAAGACGAATCTTCTTGATTTTGTCAGCACCTTTGTATTTTTGTTGGAGAGCCTCCCATATTTCTTTTGATGTTTTTGCGGAAGCAATGATCTCGAATGTGTCTTCATCAAGACCTTAATAGATGATGGTCTTTGCTTTGTTGTCTTTCTTTCTGTTGACTTTTAGGGCTTGCTTATGTGCCTCTTATAGAGCATCTTCTGCTACCTTGGACTCTGGTTCATCATAACCATATTGCACAATATCTATACACTCTTGTGAGCCAAGGAATGCCTTCGATCTGATGCACCAACTATCATAGTTGTCTTTGGTCAGCTTCGGGATGAGTATTTGTGTACTTTCTATAGTCATTTTGCTCTTTGAATGACTACATCATCTTCTAGGAGCTGAATTTGGCAAAACAGACACTGTAGATCGATCCGGAATGCTCCAAATAGTAGGGAACCAGTCTGTCTTTGTTGAAAATGGGTCAAAAATGGGGTTAACCGGTCAAAAAACTGATTATGTACGGCGGGCGGTTCGCTGGGGTCAAACCGGGAATATTCTGGGGAATATTCTGTCGGCTCGGCTGCGACTGGAAAAAGGCTCGGCTTGGCGTGGAGGACGGCTCGGCTAGGACGCGGCTCAAATATGGCGCTCGTGGATGTCACTTGTCGTCTACCTCAGGCGTGCGTGGGCGAACTGTGCAGAATCTTCAGGCGGCACGTGTAGCTCACCGCGGGCTCTGATGACACTGATTATTGCACTAGTGAGTTCGTATGGATAAACTCTACACTGTGGAATGATCAAAACTTGTTTTTGACAACTTTCAAAATTCAGGTATATCCCAAAACACTACTGTTTTCTGATGAACGGGGCTCTGATACCAATTGTTGGTGGGAGAAACCACTGGTGGTGGCTTTGGAACACTTAGAGGGGATAAAACACATGGTTTTATTACAAAAAAAAAAAGCTTAAAGAATACAAACTCCTAATACACACCCTCTCTTTCTCTATTTTCTTTCCCACATTTAATAACATAAGCTTAACAACTTATTTATACATAAATTGAGAGGTAGCAAGTAGTGGTGGTTAATAGTAGGTGGCAGTAGGTGGTGGTGGTTGATATTAGGTGGATGTAGGTGGTAGTAGGTGCTTGATTGTGTTTACCACAACAAGGAGGCAGTGCCGCTTGTAAACCAGCAGAACTTTGAACTCCATTAGATGCCATGCAATTCTCCATGTTCTATGATAGCAACTGATGGTGTGCTTGAGACTGATCAGTGGATAATAGGATAGGGAGAGACAGCCAATGATTCTGAACTTGAGGGGGCATACTATGGGATGTTGTTCAAGATAAAAGGCAAAAAGGAAAGCCTGTCAACGAAAAAAAAAAAGGCACTGAACAAGGAAGACAAATGAAACATCGGCAGTTCACACATAAAGTTATGAGTGAAAGAATTAGGATGGATTTGATTCAAAGCATAAAAGCATCATCTGATAATTTTCAGGGTTGGGGGAAGTTGAGAATGACTGAATGACTTAGGTTGGCCTTAGGCAACCTTTTCTATTTATATATGTAGAGCAGAATACGGTAGTAACCGTAGGGATTACAACATTGGATTAATCTTACTAATTCTTAATACCTTGCTTATTAAATGGTTAATCTAGATTTGTGTTGTACAACACTTGGTACAACAAATGCTTGGCACTCTCATAGCTCAACCGTATGGTATTACCTACACTTGGGCTATGAAAGGAACTTGATTTGTTGTTAACATCAGTTAACATCATGAATTCCTAACAATATTTAAAAGTTTGGTGTTATGTGAATAAGATAATTAATATGATCATGTTAATAATTTATAATGAGTTATTAATGAGAAATCATCCGATTGGAACCTCCTTTGTGTGTGGTATGCAATTGAATAATAAGAGTTTATACTATACTTGTTTGAAATACCATTGGTGGATCCTCTAACCTTGACATTTGTTTTTATCATTGTTTAATCCTTACATTAATCTTCCATCTCAAAGTTCTCATTAATTTCTTCCTCCTCTTCTTTTTATTAGTACTACTACTACTACTACTACTACTACTATTATTATTATTATTATCATTATTATTACTACTATTATTACTATTACTATTACTATTACTATTACTATTACTATTATTATTATTATTACTATTAATATTATTACTATTATTACTATTATTATTATTATTTACATTCTGTTTATATTATATAATTTATCTCTTTGATTTTTTCATAAACTCAATATATAAGCTGGAAACTTGTGACCCGATCTTTTAGATCATTCTCAGGTATAACAACGCCACGTACTGAGTATTATTATTACTATTACTATTACTATTACTATTATTGTTATTATTGTTGTTGTTGTTGTCTTGTTATTAATAATTTATACAATTAACCTCTCTATGGTTCGACCCCGGTCTTGCCGGGTTATTTATTACTTCGACACTCCTGCACTTGGGAAAAGACATCAATCTTTTGGTCGTGTCAAGTTTTTGGTGTCGTTGCCTGGGAGGTAAATTCTTGTACAAATTATAGTATTTATTTTGTTTTCGCTTTTTACTTTTCTTGTATTTAACTTTGTTTCTTTTTCTTTTGTTTTCTTCTTCCTTTTATTCTCTTTCTACATGTTTATGAGTGTTTGGTCACGTACATTAAGTGGTAGACTTTGTAGGGTATCCTAATCATTTTCAGAAAATATGGCCGAAGAAGATAACTAGTCACTTCATAATGAGAATAATGAGAATAACCGTGTTAGGACACTTAGAGACCACATGAATCCCACTTAGAGACCACATGCATCTCATTTTAATTTTAAGCCAGGCATTATTTAACTTTTACCTTCTTTTCATGGCTCAGATCTAGAAAATTCATACTTGCATTTGAGAGAATTTGAAGAAGTTTGTAACACCTATAATGACTTAAATTGTAGCATGAATACCATTAGATTAAAGCTTTTTTCCTTTTTCATTGAAAGATAAAGCTAAAACATGGCTACAAAATCTTAGGTCGGGATCCATTCGTGCTTGGGATGAAATGCAACAACAATTTTTAAAGAAGTTTTTTCCATCTCACAGAACCAACTCTTTCAAAAGAAAAATCACCACTTTCACTGAAAAACCATGTGAAACATTTTACCAATGTTGGGATAGGTATCGAGACTTGCTTAATACTTGCCCTCATCATGGTTTTGAAACATGGAGATTGGTTTCACAATTTTATGAAGGGTTAACACCTAAAGATAAGCAAATGGTTGAATTGATGTGCAATGGAACTTTTAAAGATAAAGACCCTAATGAAGCAATGGAGTACCTAGACTTGCTAGCTAAAAATGCATAAAATTGGGACATTACAGGTGCTTATGAGGCACTAAGTAAAACCCAACCTCATACATCTAGTGGAGGTATGTATAACCTTAGAGAAGATCATGACCTCCAAGCCAAGTTTGCATCTTTAGCTAGAAAAGTCGAGGCACTAGAATTGAAAAAGAGTGGTCAATTAAAATCTGTTCAAGACATTGTGTGTCAAATCTATGAAACAAATGAACATGCAACCAATGAATGTCTAACTTTGCTTTCTTTCAAGGAATGCCTCCATGAACAAGCCCATGCTTTAAACAGTTTCCAAAGGCCTAATCATAACCCATACTCGCAAACATACAACCCTGGTTGGAGAAATCACCCAAATTTCAGTTGGAAAAGTGACAACAATAATGCACAAACTTCGCAGCCACCGTTTCAAGCACACCATAATTTTCAAAATTCTCATGGATATGCACCTTCTTATGCTCCACCTCCTAGAAGAAATCTTGAGGAAACATTGCATGCATTCATTGAAAAGCAAGAGACAATCAACACTCAACTTGCTCAAAGCATGACAAATTTTAAAGATGTTGTTGCAAAATTCACATCTGCTCTCTGTTTTCAAGAGAAAGGTAAGTTTTCATCTCAACCACAACAAAATCCAAAGGGGCAATACAATGCAAATGCAAGTAGTTCCGGAAGCCAACACATGGATCAAGTCAAATTAGTCATCACTCTTCGCAGTGGTAAGGTTATTGAAAAACCCACTCTTGAACCTTGTGAGAAAGATGATGAGTCAATCTCTGACGGTAAGGAAGAGGTTGAATTTGAACATTGTGAAGAAAAGACTGATTCTATGCCAGCACTTCCATTTCCTCATGTCATGACCAAACAAAGGAAAGTCAATCACAATTCTAAAATCCTTGAAATTTTCAAACATGTAAGGATCTGTCGCACGTGTGCGGCGGCGCGGCGATCGTCCACCCTCAAGGAAAAAATCGGAATATTTATTCCTGGAAAATAGGGAGAGACAAGGAATTCTTGTCTCTACAATTGAAAATATGGACTGGGAGTCGCCACCTAGTATTCTGGTTACTAGGAACCTTAACTGGTCTTTAGAGATCGGGTACGGAGACTGGTTGCGTAAAGGGAAGGTATTAGCACCCCAACTACGCCCTACCTAAGGTAGGCTGCATTGCTTTAATGTCTGGTAAAATCTAAAATCGTGTTGTGGTTTTTTTTAATTGTTGGTTCGTTTACGGTTTAAGAAAAGTCCTCCTCTGTAAGGAGATCCTTATCTTATCGGGTAAAAACTAACTATTCGAAGTCGTCAAAAGAAAGGACTGATTAGCTTCGGCTAATGGCATCCAAACGGATGGATGGCCGGGATAAAAGAGTGACTACGCTGCCGATTCTGGATCGGCAGCGACGTAGATTTCGCTGCCGATTCTGGATCGGCAGCGACGCAGATTTCCGCTGCCGATTCTGGATCGGCAGCGACGCAGATTTTGCTGCCGATTCTGGATCGGCAGCGACGCAGATTTCCGCTGCCGATTCTGGATCGGCAGCGACGCAGATTTCGCTGCCGATTCAGAATCGGCAGCGACGCAGATTCTGCTGCCGATACAGAAATCGGCAGCGACGAAGATTCCGTTGCCGATTCTGGATCGACAGCAACATAGTTTTCGCTGCCGATTCCTTGATCGGCAGCAATGCAGTTTTTGCTGCCGATTTTGGATCGGCAGCGACGCGGCTTTCACTATGGATGGCCGACACAAATGAATGACTAGTTTTGGCGAATGGCATCCGAAAACTTGTGTATCTATATGTACTACTAGTTGTTGTAGCAAATACATGAAGAAATTATAATTGTTAATGTTTTATTTAATTGCCAAACCGTGAGTTACCATTCTTATTATTATTAAATATTTGCATTCTCTTAAATGTTTGTACTGCTGCAGGGACTTCACACCAACGAGATGTCTAGGAAACCCGATACACGGGAACCTATTTTGCAAGGAATTATGTAGATGTATCTTAAATCACAATGTATTTTGTATGGATCAATGTACTGAATGTATAACTTTTATTAGATCCTTTTTGTTTAAAATTGTGATGACTATTAGTAGGAGAAGACTGTAAACTCATGTCTATGTATATATTTTTAATATGAACTTCAAATCAAGCAACCTTAATATTACGTGTTTGTGTAAGATTCACTTTGAAATGAAATGTTGATTGTATGGATTGTATTTCGATGATGTGAGGATTTAGATTCATTGATTGCCGGCACCATGTGGATTGAATGCATAAAAAAAATAAAATTACTGTTGTGTTGGGCTTGGAAAGCCGGGTTGTTACACTGAAATTCCTTTCGGCAATCCCCTCCAACCAGAACCAAAATCCTGTGTGTGGTTGGGATAGACTGAGATTTCTTTCGGCAATCCCCTCTAACCAGAACCAAAATCCTGTGTGGTTGGGATAGACTGAGATTCCTTTCGGCCATCCCCTCTAACCAGAAACAAAATCCTGTGCGTGGTTGGGATAGACTGAGATTCCTTTCGGCAATCCCCTCTAACCAGAACCAAAATCCTGTGTGTGTAGCTCGGTCAACCTGAAATCCTATATGGGGATTCCCTTTAACCAAAGCTACATGAGATCCCATCTGGCAACCTCATTTAACCAAAACAAAAGAAAATATGAAAAAAAACGGTCTCATTGTAATGGGTGACCCACCCAGATGAAAAAAAAGAAGAGTGGTCGTGTTGTAATGGGTGACCTACCCAGGTGGAGGAATGGTCTCATTGTAATGGGTGACCTACCCAAGTAAAAAAACATGGAGAAGTGGATGACGAGGGCTCAAAGGCGCACTCGAAAAGAGGTAGGGTTAGAAAACGCACTACCAAAGGATAAGGGCTCAAAGGCGCACTCAAAATGGAGGTGAGGGCTCAAAGGCGCACTCCAAGGAGGTAGGGTTAAAAAAAACGCAATACCTAAGGGATGAGGGCTCAAAAGCGTACTCAAAATGGAGGTGAGGGCTCAAAGGCGCACTCAAAAGGAAGGTGAGGGCTCAAAGGCGCACTCAAAATGGAGGTGAGGGCTCAAAGGCGCACTCAAAAGGAGGTAGGGTTAGAAAACGCACTACCAAAGGGATGAGGGCTCAAAGGCGCACTCAAAAGGAAGGTGAGGGCTCCAAGGCGCACTCAAGATGGAGTTGAGGGCTCAAAGGCGCACTCAAGATGGAGGTAGGGTTAGGAAACGCACTACCTAAGGCATGAGGGCTCAAAGGCGCACTCAAAAGGCGGTGAGGGCTCAAAGGCGCACTTAAAAGGAGGTAGGGTTAGAAAACGCACTACCAAAGGG
This sequence comes from Populus davidiana x Populus alba var. pyramidalis, assembly GCA_027475595.1. Classification (NCBI taxonomy): domain Eukaryota; kingdom Viridiplantae; phylum Streptophyta; class Magnoliopsida; order Malpighiales; family Salicaceae; genus Populus; species Populus davidiana x Populus alba var. pyramidalis. Next base: position 24,474 of record JANKYH010001130.1, on the reverse strand, counting down.
ATGAGGGCTCAAAGGCGCACTCAAAAGGAAGGTGAGGCTCAAAGGCGCACTCAAGATGGAGTTGAGGGCTCAAAGGCGCACTCAGGATGGAGGTAGGCGCGCTCAAAAGGAGTTGAGGGCTCAAAGGCGCACTCAAAAGGAGGTAGGGTTAGAAAACGCACTACCGAAGGGATGAGGGCTCAAAGGCGCACTCAAAAGGAGGTAGGGTTAGAAAACGCACTACCGAAGGGATGAGGGCTCAAAGGCGCACTCAAAATGGAGGTGAGGGCTCAAAGGCGCACTCAGATGGAGGTAGGGTTAGAAAACGCACTACCGAAGGGATGAGGGCTCAAAGGCGCACTCAAAATGGAGGTGAGGGCTCAAAGGCACACTCAAATGGAGGTAGGGTTAGAAAACGCACTACCGAAGGGATGAGGGCTCAAAGGCGCACTCAAAATGGAGGTGAGGGCTCAAAGGCGCACTCAAAAGGAAGGTGAGGGCTCAAAGGCGCACTCAAAATGGAGGTGAGGGCTCAAAGGCGCACTCAAAAGGAAGGTGAGGGCTCAAAGGCGCACTCAAAATGGAGGTGAGGGCTCAAAGGCGCACTCAAAAGGAGGTAGGGTTAGAAAACGCACTACCAAAGGGATGAGGGCTCAAAGGCGCACTCAAAAGGAAGGTGAGGGCTCAAAGGCGCACTCAAGATGGAGGTAGGGTTAGAAAACGCACTACCGAAGGGATGAGGGCTCAAAGGCGCACTCAAAATGGAGGTGAGGGCTCAAAGGCACACTCAAATGGAGGTAGGGTTTGAAAACGCACTACCGAAGGGATGAGGGCTCAAAGGCGCACTCAAAATGGAGGTGAGGGCTCAAAGGCACACTCAAATGGAGGTAGGGTTAGAAAACGCACTACCGAAGGGATGAGGGCTCAAAGGCGCACTCAAAATGGAGGTGAGGGCTCAAAGGCACACTCAAAATGGAGGTAGGGTTAGAAAACGCACTACCGAAGGGATGTTGAAACAATGATTGTCAATGTTGAAAAGCAAATGCATTATGATTGATATGCATGTATACTTACCTGAGAAATATAGGCCCCCATTTCTTCATGGTGTCTTTCTTTTCTCTCAAAAGTTGTAGAGTTGGTAGTAAACTTCGATGGCTTTTCCACTTTTGCTTACTCGGGTTACATATTGTGATCTTGACCTTTGGGAAGGGTTTGATGTCATCATACATCTTTGTCCTTCACCCTTTATCTCAAGAGTTACCAATTTTTCCCGACACTTTCCTTAGAACAGGAATCATGGAGTCAGTCCTACCATGTGTTTTTGATTGCCCCCCAGCTTGATCATGCCCCCCAAGTGTTCAACTTGGGTTTAGTTTGGGGTGAGGATATGTGAAAGTAAGTTTGGGTTTTTTGTACAATGAAATGTTTTCATGCAAAATTTTTGGAACTTCCAAGTTATTCCAATCACAAAAATGATTTTGATATTGGTTCAAAATAAACTTGTTCTCAAAAATTCAAGTGATTCCTATGGACAGGTTTCTTGAAGTGATGAAAGCTTTTTGCTTTTGTTTAAAGATGAAGGTGACATCTGGTTAGTCACAAAAGGTTTAAATGTCAATTTGAGGGTTATTGAGAACCGAAATGATTCAAAACATTTATTTTATTTGCATGAATAATGATTTGACTCGCACGAGAAAGCACTGCATACCGATTCAGATTGCTTGCCTTTGATCAGAAAGGGCTTTATCAAGTATGTAATGTAGGCTTTGGCTATTAGTTATGAAGAAAATGGATATGTTGCAGGCTCAAAAGGTGTTTAAGGGATTTCAAGACTAGGGATCACTTGTGCTTGTTTCCTGACCTTTTGTCTTTTGGAATTGTTTTTTCAAAATGAGTTGTCCTGCCCCCCAGTGTCGGGTTTGGGCTTTCTTTTTCTTTGTTTTTGTTTGGTTGAGCACAATCATATCAGTTGTTTGTATGAGAAGCTGAAATCTTTTAGATCCTTTAGATCTTCTTCTTAACCAAACACTGCTTCATTTAGATGATAATGAAAGATAACAAATTACATGATCAAATCCAGCACCCATCTACATTGCTTTGTCTAGATGGGTAAAAACTCTATTATTTTGCCCCCTAGTGTGGGGTGTGATCCTAGTCAAGGTTATTTCCAAAAAACATTACTAGGCTCAAAATGGGATTGCAACGAATATTTTTAGCCTTGTGAAAGGATTATCAAAGATGGCCTTTCCTCATCTCAAACTCATGCATTGAGGATCGATAGGTCTTGCTTTCATGTGCGTATGCCAAATGATTTATTCAGTCAAATAAAACTCAGCTTTTGAGTCACCTCATAGTGTTGTTTATCTTTGTTGTCTTTGTTTCTTTCACGTTTTCTAGGTATATGTGTACCTATTTAAGGAATCACTTGAATTTTCAAAATGCATTTGTTTTGGACAAATATCAACACAATTTTTGTTTTTGTACTCACTTTGGAGGTCCAAAAAAAATATCCTTGAAAACATATGAGATTAATGTATGGGTTGGGAAGCAAGGAACACCAAAAGATTCTTCATGTTGTAGTGTTGTGAGAAAAGTTGCGCTCAAAATGTTATTTACATGTAATAACAACAAAGAAGAGTGTGATGTGAACACAAGAAAACACATGATCTTATTTCACAAGAAAGCTCATTAACAGAGAAAGTCTTATTCAAAAGCATTAACAAAAGGCAATAACAAGGTAGGCTTCATTCCTCTATTTTGGCGAATCTGTTCATAGGCTAACCTCCTCTCAAAAGCTCTGTGCAGGGGACTCAAAGACAATGCGGAACAACACCACGGTCAAAATTTGAGTTCTACAAAATTCAAGCTATCATGCTGGACCATTGATGCTTTCCAATTCCCCAAACAATCCATCCTAATATGCTTCAAGCATGATTAGGCAGCGGGTTCGTATTCAAAAACAATTCAAAAACTTCCAAAAACTTCCACTATCCCCAGTGGAGTCGCCATTCTGTCGCACGTGTGCGGCGGCGCGGCGATCGTCCACCCTCAAGGAAAAATTGGAATAATTTATTCCTGGAAAAAATGGGAGAGACAAGGAATTCTTGTCTCTACAAGTGAAAATATGGACTGGGAGTCGCCACCTAGTATTCTGGTTACTAGGAACCTTAACTGGTCTTTAGAGATCGGGTACGGAGACTGGTTGCGTAAAGGGAAGGTATTAGCACCCCAACTACGCCCTACCTAAGGTAGGCTGCATTGTTTTAATGTTTGATAAAAATCTAAAATCGTGTTGTGGTTTTTGAATTGTTGGTTCGTTTACGGTTTAAGAAAAGTCCTCCTGTAAGGAGATCCTTATCTTTATCGGGTAAAAAACTAACTATTCGAAGCCGTCAAAAGAAAATATCTTTTTAATATCAGGAATACGATTTACGTATAATCCCTGATACTAAAATCAAACAAAATAAAATATTTTGTTGTTTTTTTGAGATTTTGGCCAATGTTCTCTTGACTTTAATAAACTGGTTATTAAAGCCAAAATGCATGCTAAAATATTGTTTTTTGACATATGAAAAATACGATATGATATTTTAGATTTGAGACACTCGACCTTATGCACAAAAATGTTTTTTAAATTTTTTTTGTATTTTTGGAAGTTTATGACAAAAAACCTAGGTATTTTAATACCCGATTTGTATTTTTACGACATAAAAATACTACCCGATATTAATAAAAATAACATAAATAAAAAATGGGAACATCATAAATATTTTTTAAAACAATAATATTTTTTCTCTTTTTTTAAATGGGCCGGATCAGGCCCAATTGCATGGGCTGGGCCAAACCTGGCCCATTTACATGGGCTGGCTGACGTCCCAGCCCAGGCCTAAATGGCTGGTTACTGTGTGCACAGTAACCAGTGAATTAATTTGCCAAGTTACTGTGCACATGCACAGTAACCGGGTAATTAATTCATGGCTTGCAGAACGTGCACAGTGCACGTTCTGCATGCAAGAAGATGAACAGTACGACGATAAGGGGTTGAGGGCTGACCTGTGGTGGCTGTCGTCGATGGCGGAGCTGCTGGTGGCGACAGGAAGCGGCGCTGACAGTGGGGTGGCCGGGGTTGCTCTGCGTTTTCCTTCTCTCTCTCCTCTGTGTTGTTTGTTCTCTCCTCTGCTGCTCCTTCTTCTTCTTCTTTTGTGTTCTCCCTTCTCTCTCTTTTCCCCTCTCTTTGCTCTCCCTTCTCTTCTCTTCCCCCTCTCTCGGCCCTCCCCTGTATTTATAGGAAAACAGGGGAGGGCAACGTGCTGGGGCGGCCACTGTTGGCCGCCCCCTCCACTACCTTTCAACAGATAAAAAGCCAGGCAAGTGGGTGAATTGTGGGCGTCTTATTGCGCCAAAGCCGGGAAAGAAAGTAGGCGAAAAGAGAAGAAAAAAAAACAATTCTTCTCCCCTGTTCTCTGCGCGTCCAGGGGAAGAAGATGATGGTGCCGTTCAAAACGGCACCGTTTTGGGTTTTTTTTTTTTTGTTTTTTAAACAGTGCATGAAACGACGTCGTTTCATTTAAATGGATCTAAAAGATTTCAGCTTCTCATACAAACAACTGATATGATTGTGCTCAACCAAACAAAAACAAAGAAAAAGAAAGCCCAAACCCGACACTGGGGGGCAGGACAACTCATTTTGAAAAAACAATTCCAAAAGACAAAAGGTCAGGAAACAAGCACAAGTGATCCCTAGTCTTGAAATCCCTTAAACACCTTTTGAGCCTGCAACATATCCATTTTCTTCATAACTAATAGCCAAAGCCTACATTACATACTTGATAAAGCCCTTTCTGATCAAAGGCAAGCAATCTGAATCGGTATGCAGTGCTTTCTCGTGCGAGTCAAATCATTATTCATGCAAATAAAATAAATGCTTTGAATCATTTCGGTTCTCAATAACCCTCAAATTGACATTTAAACCTTTTGTGACTAACCAGATGTCACCTTCATCTTTAAACAAAAGCAAAAAGCTTTCATCACTTCAAGAAACCTGTCCATAGGAATCACTTGAATTTTTGAGAACAAGTTTATTTTGAACCAATATCAAAATCATTTTTGTGATTGGAATAACTTGGAAGTTCCAAAAATTTTGCATGAAAACATTTCATTGTACAAAAAACCCAAACTTACTTTCACATATCCTCACCCCAAACTAAACCCAAGTTGAACACTTGGGGGGCATGATCAAGCTGGGGGGCAATCAAAAACACATGGTAGGACTGACTCCATGATTCCTGTTCTAAGGAAAGTGTCGGGAAAAATTGGTAACTCTTGAGATAAAGGGTGAAGGACAAAGATGTATGATGACATCAAACCCTTCCCAAAGGTCAAGATCACAATATGTAACCCGAGTAAGCAAAAGTGGAAAAGCCATCGAAGTTTACTACCAACTCTACAACTTTTGAGAGAAAAGAAAGACACCATGAAGAAATGGGGGCCTATATTTCTCAGGTAAGTATACATGCATATCAATCATAATGCATTTGCTTTTCAACATTGACAATCATTGTTTCAACATCCCTTCGGTAGTGCGTTTTCTAACCCTACCTCCATTTTGAGTGTGCCTTTGAGCCCTCACCTCCATTTTGAGTGCGCCTTTGAGCCCTCATCCCTTCGGTAGTGCGTTTTCTAACCCTACCTCCATTTGAGTGTGCCTTTGAGCCCTCACCTCCATTTTGAGTGCGCCTTTGAGCCCTCATCCCTTCGGTAGTGCGTTTTCAAACCCTACCTCCATTTGAGTGTGCCTTTGAGCCCTCACCTCCATTTTGAGTGCGCCTTTGAGCCCTCATCCCTTCGGTAGTGCGTTTTCTAACCCTACCTCCATCTTGAGTGCGCCTTTGAGCCCTCACCTTCCTTTTGAGTGCGCCTTTGAGCCCTCATCCCTTTGGTAGTGCGTTTTCTAACCCTACCTCCTTTTGAGTGCGCCTTTGAGCCCTCACCTCCATTTTGAGTGCGCCTTTGAGCCCTCACCTTCCTTTTGAGTGCGCCTTTGAGCCCTCACCTCCATTTTGAGTGCGCCTTTGAGCCCTCACCTTCCTTTTGAGTGCGCCTTTGAGCCCTCACCTCCATTTTGAGTGCGCCTTTGAGCCCTCATCCCTTCGGTAGTGCGTTTTCTAACCCTACCTCCATTTGAGTGTGCCTTTGAGCCCTCACCTCCATTTTGAGTGCACCTTTGAGCCCTCATCCCTTCGGTAGTGCGTTTTCTAACCCTACCTCCATCTGAGTGCGCCTTTGAGCCCTCACCTCCATTTTGAGTGCGCCTTTGAGCCCTCATCCCTTCGGTAGTGCGTTTTCTAACCCTACCTCCTTTTGAGTGCGCCTTTGAGCCCTCATCCCTTCGGTAGTGCGTTTTCTAACCCTACCTCCTTTTGAGTGCGCCTTTGAGCCCTCAACTCCTTTTGAGCGCGCCTACCTCCATCCTGAGTGCGCCTTTGAGCCCTCAACTCCATCTTGAGTGCGCCTTTGAGCCTCACCTTCCTTTTGAGTGCGCCTTTGAGCCCTCATCCCTTTGGTAGTGCGTTTTCTAACCCTACCTCCTTTTAAGTGCGCCTTTGAGCCCTCACCGCCTTTGAGCCCTCATGCCTTAGGTAGTGCGTTTCCTAACCCTACCTCCATCTTGAGTGCGCCTTTGAGCCCTCAACTCCATCTTGAGTGCGCCTTGGAGCCCTCACCTTCCTTTTGAGTGCGCCTTTGAGCCCTCATCCCTTTGGTAGTGCGTTTTCTAACCCTACCTCCTTTTGAGTGCGCCTTTGAGCCCTCACCTCCATTTTGAGTGCGCCTTTGAGCCCTCACCTTCCTTTTGAGTGCGCCTTTGAGCCCTCACCTCCATTTTGAGTACGCTTTTGAGCCCTCATCCCTTAGGTATTGCGTTTTTTTTAACCCTACCTCCTTTGGAGTGCGCCTTTGAGCCCTCACCTCCATTTTGAGTGCGCCTTTGAGCCCTTATCCTTTGGTAGTGCGTTTTCTAACCCTACCTCTTTTCGAGTGCGCCTTTGAGCCCTCGTCATCCACTTCTCCATGTTTTTTTTACTTGGGTAGGTCACCCATTACAATGAGACCATTCCTCCACCTGGGTAGGTCACCCATTACAACACGACCACTCTTCTTTTTTTTCATCTGGGTGGGTCACCCATTACAATGAGACCGTTTTTTTTCATATTTTCTTTTGTTTTGGTTAAATGAGGTTGCCAGATGGGATCTCATGTAGCTTTGGTTAAAGGGAATCCCCATATAGGATTTCAGGTTGACCGAGCTACACACACAGGATTTTGGTTCTGGTTAGAGGGGATTGCCGAAAGGAATCTCAGTCTATCCCAACCACGCACAGGATTTTGTTTCTGGTTAGAGGGGATGGCCGAAAGGAATCTCAGTCTATCCCAACCACACAGGATTTTGGTTCTGGTTAGAGGGGATTGCCGAAAGAAATCTCAGTCTATCCAACCACACACAGGATTTTGGTTCTGGTTGGAGGGGATTGCCGAAAGGAATTTCAGTGTAACAACCCGGCTTTCCAAGCCCAACACAACAGTAATTTTATTTTTTTTATGCATTCAATCCACATGGTGCCGGCAATCAATGAATCTAAATCCTAACATCATCGAAATACAATCCATACAATCAACATTTCATTTCAAAGTGAATCTTACACAAACACGTAATATTAAGGTTGCTTGATTTGAAGTTCATATTAAAAATATATACATAGACATGAGTTTACAGTCTTCTCCTACTAATAGTCATCACAATTTTAAACAAAAAGGATCTAATAAAAGTTATACATTCAGTACATTGATCCATACAAAATACATTGTGATTTAAGATACATCTACATAATTCCTTGCAAAATAGGTTCCCGTGTATCGGTTTCCTAGACATCTCGTTGGTGTGAAGTCCCTGCAGTAGTACAAACATTTAAGAGAATGCAAATATTTAATAATAATAAGAATGGTAACTCACGGTTTGGCAATTAAATAAAACATTAACAATTATAATTTCTTCATGTATTTGCTACAACAACTAGTAGTACATATAGATACACAAGTTTTCGGATGCCATTCGCCAAAACTAGTCATTCATTTGTGTCGGCCATCCATAGTGAAAGCCGCGTCGCTGCCGATCCAAAATCGGCAGCAAAAACTGCATTGCTGCCGATCAAGGAATCGGCAGCGAAAACTATGTTGCTGCCGATCCAGAATCGGCAACGGAATCTTCGTCGCTGCCGATTTCTGTATCGGCAGCAGAATCTGCGTCGCTGCCGATTCTGAATCGGCAGCGAAATCTGCGTCGCTGCCGATCCAGAATCGGCAGCGGAAATCTGCGTCGCTGCCGATCCAGAATCGGCAGCAAAATCTGCGTCGCTGCCGATCCAGAATCGGCAGCGGAAATCTGCGTCGCTGCCGATCCAGAATCGGCAGCGAAATCTGCGTCGCTGCCGATCCAGAATCGGCAGCGTAGTCACTCTTTTATCCCGGCCATCCATCCGTTTGGATGCCATTAGCCGAAGCTAATCAGTCCTTTCTTTTGACGACTTCGAATAGTTAGTTTTTACCCGATAAGATAAGGATCTCCTTACAGAGGAGGACTTTTCTTAAACCGTAAACGAACCAACAATTAAAAAAAACCACAACACGATTTTAGATTTTACCAGACATTAAAGCAATGCAGCCTACCTTAGGTAGGGCGTAGTTGGGGTGCTAATACCTTCCCTTTACGCAACCAGTCTCCGTACCCGATCTCTAAAGACCAGTTAAGGTTCCTAGTAACCAGAATACTAGGTGGCGACTCCCAGTCCATATTTTCAATTGTAGAGACAAGAATTCCTTGTCTCTCCCTATTTTCCAGGAATAAATATTCCGATTTTTTCCTTGAGGGTGGACGATCGCCGCGCCGCCGCACACGTGCGACAGATCCTTACATGTTTGAAAATTTCAAGGATTTTAGAATTGTGATTGACTTTCCTTTGTTTGGTCATGACATGAGGAAATGGAAGTGCTGGCATAGAATCAGTCTTTTCTTCACAATGTTCAAATTCAACCCCTTCCTTACCGTCAGAGATTGACTCATCATCTTTCTCACAAGGTTCAAGAGTGGGTTTTTCAATAACCTTACCACTGCGAAGAGTGATGACTAATTTGACTTGATCCATGTGTTGGCTTCCGGAACTACTTGCATTTGCATTGTATTGCCCCTTTGGATTTTGTTGTGGTTGAGATGAAAACTTACCTTTCTCTTGAAAACAGAGAGCAGATGTGAATTTTGCAACAACATCTTTAAAATTTGTCATGCTTTGAGCAAGTTGAGTGTTGATTGTCTCACCTCCATTTTGAGTGCGCCTTTGAGCCCTCGTCATCCACTTCTCCATGTTTTTTTTACTTGGGTAGGTCACCCATTACAATGAGACCATTCCTCCACCTGGGTAGGTCACCCATTACAACACGACCACTCTTCTTTTTTTTCATCTGGGTGGGTCACCCATTACAATGAGACCGTTTTTTTTCATATTTTCTTTTGTTTTGGTTAAATGAGGTTGCCAGATGGGATCTCATGTAGCTTTGGTTAAAGGGAATCCCCATATAGGATTTCAGGTTGACCGAGCTACACACACAGGATTTTGGTTCTGGTTAGAGGGGATTGCCGAAAGGAATCTCAGTCTATCCCAACCACGCACAGGATTTTGTTTCTGGTTAGAGGGGATGGCCGAAAGGAATCTCAGTCTATCCCAACCACACAAGATTTTGGTTCTGGTTAGAGGGGATTGCCGAAAGAAATCTCAGTCTATCCCAACCACACACAGGATTTTGGTTCTGGTTGGAGGGGATTGCCGAAAGGAATTTCAGTCTATCCTAACCACGCAGGTTTTGGTTTCCGTTAAAGGGGATTGGCGAAAGGAATCTCAGTTTAGCCCAACCACACACAGGACTTTGGGTTTGGTTGGAGGGGATTGCCGAAAGGAATTTCAGTCTATCCTAACCACGCAGGTCAATCAAATTTAGGTCAATCAAATTTTGAGACGACTAGTTTCGGAAGACCAATTTTATTTTATCTTTACAACACTTACTATGCACAAATCTTTGCTCCGTAAGCATTGTAAAGAGGGGGGCAACTGTTGTAACCCATTTTTGGGTCCCCATATATAATATAATAAAATACAAAAAAATTCAAAAAATATATTACAAAAAAAATATAACAGTGAAAAATGCCAGAGCGCCATAAACATGCTAAAAAAATTGTTTGAGGATTTTCAAAAATATAAAAATTATTTTTTGACAGTATATCATTAACTGATGAGAGCCCCGATGATAAAGAAAATTCAATTTAAGGAAGAAAAATGCAAAATTTGAAGTTTATGGACTCAATTAAATTTTATTGAAGGTTTAATTGAATTTATAGAGGTTTTAATTGCAAAACAAATTGATTTTGGAGTTAATTTGGTCTTTAATTAGAAGAAATTAATTTTCTGGGGTCAAATTATAATTTTTGGAAGTTAATTTGGTCAAATCAGGTGCTTAATTGCATAAATATTGAAGTTTAATGGCCAATTAGGGACTAAATTGAAGAAATCCGAGACCAAGGACGAAATTGTAAAACGCGCGCAAATGGAGGGACTTCTTTGAAATCTGACGTGTTTTGGCGCCTTTTTCTTTTAAATGAAACGACGCGTTTTGACCAAAACGGCGCCGTTTCGTGCACTGTTAAAAAAAAAAAAAAAAGAAGAACCCAAAACGGTGCCGTTTTGAAACGACACCATTGTCTTCTTCCCTGCGCACGCAGAAAACAGGGGAGAAGAATTTTTTTGTCTTCTCCACTTTTCGCCGAACTTCTTTCCCCGACGGCTTCAAAAAGACGCCCACAATAGCCACTTGCATACTTTTTCGGCCACTTGGATAGTGGAGGGGCGGCCAACAGTGGCCGCCCCAACAGTCGTCTCCCCTGTTTTTTGCCTATAAAAACAGGGGAGAAAAGAAGAAAAGAAAAACAGAAGAGAAGAAGGGAGAAGAAAGGAGGAGACCGAGAGAAAGGAAACCGAGGGAGAGAGAGAGGGCAAAGAAGAAGAAGAAGAAGCAGAAGCAGCAGAGAAGAAAAAGAAAAACAGAAGAGAGAGAGAAGGGAAACGCAGAACCACCATGCCTCCGCCACCATCGCCTCCGCTGCCACCAGCAGCACCGCCTCGACGCCACCGCAGGTAATCTCTCGCCGCCTCGTCTCCTTCTCCGTTTGCCAGCCTCCTGTTTTCGGTTGCATGCAGAACGTGAATTAATTCACGTTCTGCAGCTGAAGGAGGCTGGTTACTGTGCTTAGGCACAGTAACCAGCCCATTTGGTAATGGGCCGGTTTGGCCCAGCCCACTTATATGGGCACATTTTTTTAAAGTGGGCTGGTTAAACAACCCATTTCAATTTTTTTTTCCAGAAGTTTTTTTATAATTTTTCCGGCACATTTTTTTATCAATTTTGCTTAATATCGATATGTATTTTACATCGTAAAAATATAAATTCGGTATTAAAATACCCGATTTTCGTCCCGCGGTACTGTTCACACAGCATAAGAAAAAATCAAAAATATTTGTTTCAGCATTTTATAATTTTCCCACGTAGTTTTGGGGTGCTAATACCTTCCCTTTACGCAACCAGTCTCCGTACCCGATCTCTAAAGACCAGTTAAGGTTCCTAGTAACCAGAATACTAGGTGGCGACTCCCAGTCCATATTTTCAATTGTAGAGACAAGAATTCCTTGTCTCTCCCTATTTTCCAGGAATAAATATTCCGATTTTTTCCTTGAGGGTGGACGATCGCCGCGCCGCCGCACACGTGCGACAGGATCAATATACCTTTGTTGGATGCTATTTTAAACAGGTACCTTCCTATGCTAAAATTTTGAAAGATCTATGCACTGTGAAGAGAAAACTGAATGTGAAAAAGAAAGCCTTTTTAGCCGAACAAGTAAGTGTTATTCTTCAGAATAATAATGCTTTGAAATATAAAGACCCTGTTTGTCCTACCATTTCTTGCTTTATTGGAGAACATAAAATTGAAAGAGCTTTACTTGATCTTGGAGCTAGTGTGAATTTACTTCCATATTCGGTTTTTCAAAGTCTCAATCTAGGTGAGTTAAAACCAACTTTTGTAACTCTTTTACTTGCTGATAGATCTGTAAAAGTGCCTAGAGGAATAGTTGAGGATGTGTTAGTACAAGTTGATAAATTCATTTACCCTGTAGATTTTATTGTCTTGGATACACAACCTGTTGAAGCATATAATTCAATTCCTATTATTTTAGGACGTCCCTTTCTTGCAACTTCTAATGCATTGATTAATTGTAGGAATGGACTGATGAAGCTATCATTTGGAAACATGACATTGGAGATGAATATTTTCAACATTTACAAGCAACCTGGAGATGATAATGATTTACAGGAAGTGGACTTTATTGAAAAATTTGTTCATGATCAATTTCAAACCACTTCCAGTGAAACTGAGATTGATGAACCTGATGAGTTGCAAATGGTTTATTTTCAGGAAGAAGCAAAGGCATGTAATTGGAGACCACAAATTGAAGGATTGCCACCACGATCAATTGACTCTATACCTTCAAGTGTTCAACCACCAAAACCTGATTTGAAGCCATTACCATTCAATCTTAAATACTCATTTTTAGGAGAAAATGAAACTTTTCCGGTAATAATCTCTTCCAAACTTAATGCACATCAAGAAGGTAAGTTATTACAAACTCTCAAAATGCACAAAAATTCTTTAGGATGGACCATAGCTGACATAAAAGGAATTAGTCCTTTGATTTGCACACACAGGATTTATTTGGAGGAAAATGCTAAACCATCTAGAGAAATGCAACGAAGACTTAATCCTAATATGAAAGAAGTAGTGAAAATGAAGTCATTAAGCTTCTAGATAATGGAATCATTTATCCTATTTCTGATAGCAAATGGGTAAGTCCTACCCAAGTTGTACCCAAAAAGTCTGGAGTCACTATGATAACAAATGAGAAAAATTAGTTAATTCCAACTCGGACTATAACTGGTTGGCGCATGTGCATTGACTATAGGAAACTTAATTTAATGACTAAAAAAGATCATTTTCCTTTACCTTTCATGGATCAAATCCTAGAAAGAGTTGCAAGTCATGAATTTTATTGTTTTCTAGATGGCTATTCGAGTTACAATCAAATTGAAATTGCATTGAAAGATCAAGAGAAGACTACTTTCACATGTCCATTTGGTACTTTTGCATATCGAAGAATGCCTTTTGGGTTAGGTAATGCACCAACCACATTTCAAAGATGCATGCTTAACATATTCAGTGATATGGTTGAACGTTTTCTTGAGATTTTTATGGATGATTTTTTTGTTTTTGGTGATTCATTTGATGATTGTTTAACTAACTTGGAAAAGGTTTTGAACAGGTGTGAAGAGAAGAATCTTGTACTGAATTGGGTAAAATGTCACTTTATGGTAACAAACGGCATTGTACTTGGTCACATTGTTTCATTGAAAGGAATTGAGGTTGACAAATCTAAAATCGAGCTAATTGTCAACTTACCAACACAAAAATTTGTTAAAGATGTTAGATCATTCTTAGGAAATGCTGGTTTTTACAGAAGGTTCATCAAAGATTTTAGTGTAATATCTAAACCATTGTGTAACCTTCTAACAAAGGAAAATGTTTTTGAATGGACTGAACAATGTGAAAAAGCCTTTGTTAAACTTAAAAGCTTGCTTACTTCTGCTCATGTCATTCAACCTCCTGATTGGTCATTACCTTTTGAAATAATGTGTGATGCTAGTGATTATGCCGTGGGTGCTGTCTTGGGAGAAAGAAAAGATAAGAAACCTTATGTGATTTACTATGCAAGTAAAACTTTAAATAGTGCTCAAATGAATTACACTACCACTGAAAAAGAATTACTTGCAGTAGTATTTGCATGTGACAAGTTCAGATCTTATCTTGTTGGCTCACTTGTTGTTGTTTTTAGTGATCATGCAGCATTGAAATATCTTCTCTCTAAGAATTACTTCAAGGCTAGATTGGTGCGGTGGATTTTGTTACTTCAAGAATTTGATATCACTATTCATACGGTACTGTTCACACAGCATAAAAAAAAAATCAAAAATATTTGTTTCAGCATTTTATAATTTTCCCACGTAGTTTTTTATGTCATTTTGATTAATATCGGGCAGTATTTTTACATCGTAAAAATATAAATCCGGTATTAAAATACCCATTTTTCGGCAAAAACTTCCAAAAATAAATAAAAAAATTGAAAAAAAAGATTAAAAAAAAAAATGTTTTTGTGCATACGGCCAAGTGTCTCAAATCTAAAATATCATATCGTATTTTTTATATGTCAAAAAACAATATTTTAGCATGCATTTTGGCTTTAATAACCAGTTTATTAAAGTAAAGAGAACATTGGCCAAAATTTCAAAAACAACAAAATATTTTATTTTGTTTGATTTTAGTATCAGGGATTATGAATTTATACGTAAATCGTATTCCTGATATTATTAAAAAAAATATATATATATATTTTCTTTTGACGACTTCGAATAGTTAGTTTTTACCCGATAAGATAAGGATCTCCTTACAGAGGAGGACTTTTCTTAAACCGTAAACGAACCAACAATTAAAAAAAACCACAACACGATTTTAGATTTTACCAGACATTAAAGCAATGCAGCCTACCTTAGGTAGGGCGTAGTTGGGGTGCTAATACCTTCCCTTTACGCAACCAGTCTCCGTACCCGATCTCTAAAGACCAGTTAAGGTTCCTAGTAACCAGAATACTAGGTGGCGACTCCCAGTCCATATTTTCAATTGTAGAGACAAGTATTCCTTGTCTCTCCCTATTTTCCAGGAATAAATATTCCGATTTTTTCCTTGAGGGTGGGCGATCGCCGCGCCGCCGCACACGTGCGACAGGATCAATATACCTTTGTTGGATGCTATTTTAAACAGGTACCTTCCTATGCTAAAATTTTGAAAGATCTATGCACTGTGAAGAGAAAACTGAATGTGAAAAAGAAAGCCTTTTTAGCCGAACAAGTAAGTGTTATTCTTCAGAATAATAATGCTTTGAAATATAAAGACCCTGTTTGTCCTACCATTTCTTGCTTTATTGGAGAACATAAAATTGAAAGAGCTTTACTTGATCTTGGAGCTAGTGTGAATTTACTTCCATATTCGGTTTTTCAAAGTCTCAATCTAGGTGAGTTAAAACCAACTTTTGTAACTCTTTTACTTGCTGATAGATCTGTAAAAGTGCCTAGAGGAATAGTTGAGGATGTGTTAGTACAAGTTGATAAATTCATTTACCCTGTAGATTTTATTGTCTTGGATACACAACCTGTTGAAGCATATAATTCAATTCCTATTATTTTAGGACGTCCCTTTCTTGCAACTTCTAATGCATTGATTAATTGTAGGAATGGACTGATGAAGCTATCATTTGGAAACATGACATTGGAGATGAATATTTTCAACATTTACGATTAAACAGATCTTAGAGAAAACAGTGAACCCTAATCGGAAACACTAGTCTTTAAGACTTAATGATGCACTTTGGGTTTATCGAACTGCGTATAAAACATCATTAGGTATGTCACCTTATAGACTAGTATATGAAAAACCTTGTCGCTTGCCTGTGGAAATTGAACATAAAGCTTATTGGGCTATTAAAGCTTTCAATTCAAACATTGATGATGCTAGTCAGCTGCGAAAATTGCAAATAAATGAGCTTGAGGAAATAAGAAATGATGCATATGAAAATTCAAGAATTAATAAAGCAAGACTCAAAGAGTTTCATGACAAGAAAATACTGAGAAAAACATTCAATGTTGGTCAAAAAGTCTTGCTTTATAATTCTCGACTCAATTTATTTCCTGGAAAACTAAGATCAAGATGGAGCGGTCCTTTTATTGTGAAACATGTGTATCCATATGGGGCCTGTGATATCGAGAATCCAAAGAATGACAATGTTTTCAAGGTAAATGGGCATCGATTGAAAGTTTATTTTGACAATTTTTCAGTTGAAAATGACTCTATTGAATTGAGTGATCCTGTATATAAAGATTGATTCTTTTTCTCACATTGTTTTGTGTTTTGTTTTGGTGTATCTTTTGTTTTGCTAGTTTCTCTCACCCCGGTCAAATGACGAATAACGGTACTTCGTGACTCTTAAGTTGGTTCTTTCAGCTTCCCATGATAACTGATATCTATGTATATAATTGTGCAATTCTCTGCTCTTTCTTCTTTCTTTGAATATCTCATCCAATTCTCATTTGAAAATGGACACCACTCTTGAAAAATTGAAAAAGTATTTTCCCGCTCTGCCTCAGAATGCGATTACAAAAATTTACTGTGCTAGGTGTGCAAGATTAAGGTTGTTAATGAATAATGGAATTCCTGAAGATATGCATTGGCTGATTGAAGCAAAGGTCCAGTTATCAAGTGAGTCCTCCAATTCTTTCATTTCACACATGCCTGGAATAGGTAAAAGCACTTTTGCAAAGAAACGTTGTGCAAAACGACTGCAAGTTTGTCACAGATGTGCCAGATGGACTTGTAATACGACATGTCGTTCTTTAGGAATGGTATCTGTACACAGTGAAGATAAGATACAATTCATTAAGGATGGCCTGAGTAAGGGGTCTTTAGATAATCTTCTATTGACTCTTGAGACGCACCCTAGTGGAGATGTGCATCATACAATTTATGATTTATGGCCACAATTCCATAAAGAACATGCTCGACTTAGTCTTGGGAATCTGACAAGAAAAGACCCTATTTGCTAATTTTTAAGAAAACTAAATGGGAAGCCTATCCCTGGCCCATAGAGGGCGTTTAAGCCGTTTTTGGACATAAAACCAAGGAAAGATGTGAGCCACAATCACAACTACCTGTACATACACATGTCTTTTCAAAATAAATAAATAAATAAAGAGAGAGAGAGAGAGAGACTATAACTGGCTTACATATAGGTGGTATGATTGCATTTTCAATTTCTCATCTATAAATTCTTCTCTTCCTTCCCTTCATTTCTACTCAAACCATACATTCATCAATTACAGAAGTGTGTAGAAATGGCAAATATTTGTGTTTTTGGTGGATCGAGTCCTGGGAAAGAAAAAGAGTTTATAGAATTAGCAAATCATCTTGGTCAAGTACTAGCTGAGCGAAAGATTCATTTAGTGTATGGAGGAGGCAGCCTTGGGTTAATGGGGGGAGTGTCAAAAGCTGCATTTTTAGGAGGTAGTCAAGTATTGGGGGTTGTCCCCAAAGCTTTAACACAAGGGGACATCATTGAAAAAACAATTAGAGAGGAACTACAGGTCCCCACAATGTCTGATAGAATGAATGCAATGTTTAACCATGCTGACGCCTTCATTGCCTTACCAGGTGGTCTGGGCACATTGGAAGAAATCTTTCATATTTCCTCTTGGGCCCAACTGCACATTCACCATAAACCCATAGGTCTGTTAAATGTTAATGGTTTTTATGATAAGTTGTTGTCTTTTCTTGATCATGCTGTGGAACAGGAATTTCTAACATCTTCGGCACGACAAATCATAATCTCTGCTCTTAGTGCTGAATTGATCCCTGTAATTGATCCCTTCATGAGTCACATAAATTGGTCAACTACGGAAAGCTGTAAAAAGCTTAAATTGGATTTGAGCCTTCGTTTGTGTCTTTTGGTTTTATTATTGTGTTTTGTTGTTTCTTATATTTGTTTAAGTGTATTTCAGGTTTGTTAGTGTTCGTTATTTCAGGTGATGTCTTCTATACTCTATCTTTCTACCTTAAGACATTGAGGACAATGTCTCATTTTGGTTGGGGGGAAAGGGTAGTAGTTGATATTAAAAAAAAAACCTTTGTTTTCTATTTCATAAACTATTTGCAAAACTGTTGTTACTGGGATGGCAGAGTAAAAGGAGTTCTTTTATTAAAGTGACTCTTGAGATGCATCTTAGTAAACATTCTTAACAGGGTCTATCAGAATACTTCTTGAAATATTCAGGTTTACAAACTCTCATATTGGTAGCACTTGATTCTGCTCATATGCTCATTTAACAAGTATTTTTAAATCTTCATTTTCACATACACACTTTAACATATGATTGTGGGTTGCACATTGGATCATTACATTATTTATGTTTTTTTGTTAAAGGTAACATCTAAGGGAAAGGGATAGTACATAATTTAAAAAAAAAATAAAAATAATGATAATAAAAAGGTAAATAAGTTTGGTTTCGTAGCCTCCCTAACCTAAGCAATTGAGCCTAAAGGGGTGTTTTAACACTTAATACCCTAAAGTCAACTGACTTGGGAGCTATTGGCCCAATGCTTGTTACATGGGTTGAGGAGAAAAGCTTAAGGGAATCAAACATTGCACTATCTACGTATCAGTATTTGCAACCCGAGTTGCTAAGCTTGTAGGGGTGTCAACACCTAATGCCCTAAGACCAACTGGTCTGGAAGTCATTAACCTAAAACTCGTTACATGGGTTAAATATTCATTGTGTTTCAAATTGTATGTGTAAATAAATAAATAAATAAAGAAAAAAAAATCCCAACCTAAGGAAGTTGGCCTTAAACATTAGAACAAAAATTTGTTTTTCTTCCAAGTAAAGCCCCATAACTATATGTTGATATTTTGAGCACAAAAGAAAGGTTTTGAAATATCTTGTTTAAGAGGTATTGAGCAAATATATGAATTTAATGAGAGTTTGTTTATCTGGATAAATTAAAGTAAGTTGAATGATGAACGCCTTGCTTTATGGAATTTGCAAATTGTTTTTCTATTTTAACGCTTTGATTACTAGGGACTAGTAATAAGCTGGTTGGGGGGTGATTAGTACTTAAAAGTGCATATTTATCAAGGTTTTATATCATCATTTTGCACTTAAAGTATCAATAACTCCTTAACTAAAGCATGTTTTATAATAACAAGTCTAATACTATAAAATGCCCTAATATATGGTAAATATTCATCTTAAATGCAGGCCTATCACATAAATCAAAGGATTGGTTGATGAATTCAACTACTGAAATTTGTGAAGATAAAGAGAGGATGAAACTTAGAAAAGAGATGTTGGTGCAGTCCAAACTGGAGTACTGTTCGATAATTGGGTCATATCTCAAGTTCTAGATGTCAAAATGATCTCAAATTTTTACACAAAATCAGTAAGACATAGGCCTACAACTTTTATGTTTTCACCAAGATTTAAGAAGGCCGTTTGCAAGTCCAAATTATAGAAACAATGGAGAAGTCTGAATCTGTCCTGCAGCCCGAACACTGTTTAGTGTTTGGCCCATATCTGAAGTTCTAGAAGTCCAAATGACCTCCATTCTTTTTTCCTAGAAAGCTGAGTCAATGTCCTACAACTTTCATGTTTTCCAGAGTACCCAGTTCGGATGGTAGCATTTTTGTTTTATTCAGACAAGCAGATAAGGATTTTCACCAAGTCAAAAGTTGGCCACCCACTCAACAATTAGTCATCAAATCAATAATTTCGAATTTTGGCCTATAAAAGGAGGCATTTGCCATGCATTTGGGAGCTTGGTTGTTCAGATTAAGTTCATGCTCTTTATTTCTCTCTTTATATTTTTTTTGTAATTTTTAATTTTTCCTTTCATTAATATCTTGTTTATGCTTTTCATTTCCTTTCCTTTCCTTTCCTTAGTTAACTTGTATCTTATTTATGTTCTTGCTTTGTTTATTTACGTTTCTCTTCTTCATTATGTTTAGCTAAGTTTATTATGTCAAGGTGAAAAGGTAACACTAATAGTGTAAGAATAAGTATGGTGTGAACTCAACATAGACCTTAATGTTTAATATTAACATGTCTTATCTTTTTATCTTACTAATTCTTAATACCTTGCTTGTTAAATGGTTAATATAGATTTGTGTTGTATAACACTTGGTAGAACAAATTCTTGGCACTCTCATAGCTCAACTGTATGGTATTACCTACACTTGGGCTATGAAAGGAACTTGATTTGTTGTTAACATCAATTAACATCATGAATTCCTAACAATATTTAAAAGTTTGGTGTTATGTGAATAAGATAATTAATATGATCATGTTAATAATTTATAATGAGTTATTAATGAGAAATCATCCGATTGGAACCTCCTTTGTGTGTGGTTTGCAATTGAATAATAAGAGTTTATACTATACTTGTTTGAAATACCATTGGTGGATCCTCTAATCTTGACATTTGTTTTTATCATTGTTTAATCCTTACATTAATCTTCCATCTTAAAGTTCTCATTAATTTCTTCCTCCTCTTCTTTTTATTATTAGTACTACTACTACTACTACTACTATTATTATTATTATTATTATTATTATTATTACTGCTACTATTACTATTACTATTACTCTTATTATTATTATTACTATTACTATTACTATTACTATTATTATTATTATTATTTACATTCTGTTTATATTATATAATTTATCTATTTGATCTTTTCATAAACTCAATATATAGGTTGGAAACCTGTGACCCGATCTTTTAGATCATTCTCAGATATAACAACGCCACGTACTGAGTATTATTATTATCATTATTATTATTACTATTACTATTATTGTTATTATTGTTGTTGTTATTGTTGTTGTTGTCTTGTTATTTATAATTTATACAATTAACCTCTTTGTGGTTCGACCCCGGTCTTGCCGGGTTATTTATTACTTCGACACTCCTGCACTTGGGAGAAGACATTAATCTTTTGGTTGTGTCACATCACCTAAGTCACGAAGCTTGAATTCAGAGCTTAGTAACTGGACTAGATGATGGAGCATGGCAGAGTTGCTGCTTGTATCATCAACATAGACGAGAAGATAAAAGATATTAGTGTCATCAGATAAGATAAACAGGGAGGTGTCAACCTTGGAGGCAAGGAAACCAATAGAGAGTAAAAAATCACTCAGACGAGTGTACCATGCCCTTGGTGCTTGTTTTAAACCATATAGTGACTTGTGCAACCTGCACACATGAGATGGAAGAGTAGGATCAACAAAACCTGGAGGTTGTTTCATGTAGACCTCTTCAATAAGAACAACATTGAGAAAAGCATTATGAATGTCGCACGTCAAAAAATATAGACCTCTTCATGTAGACCTCTTCGGCATCGGCTGATGATTTTTCTCGTTGTTGCGTTTGCTTGAATTGGTTCGTTGGAGTCGTCACCTAGTAATTCATTGAGGGCACTAGGAAACCTGATGTACTCGTCTTGTCAGAGATCGCGGGTAAGGGACTGGTTGTGGTTAGGGAAGGTATTAGCACCCCTAACACACCCTACCTGAGGTAAGCTGCTTTGTATTCTGATGTGATTTGAAAATTTAAAATATTAATTAAATTCTAAGGCTTGAATAAATCAGTTATTAAATCCCCAAATATATGTAGAAACTTGTTCTTACATTTTCATGGAAAATACAACTTGATTTTATTTGTCCTTGAGATATTTAACCATATTTAAATTAACAATTAATTCTTTTTGTCCCCTTTTTTTATTTTTATAATTCAAAGACATAAATAAAAATACAAACACACAGACAACTTTCTTTTTATTATTTATTTTTCTTTTCTTTTCTTTTCTTCTTTTTTTTTTCTTGTTTTTGCTCCCAGATTTACAAAATATAAATTACAACAAAAAAACAACTAAACAAATATTACATTAAAATTACAAAATAAACTGTAAAAAAAATAGAATCAGGAACAGTGCAGCCACAGGAACAGTGTTCGCAGGCTTCTGGGTTTGAAAACAGTGGCAGCGCGTCTCCTCCACGCGCCACCGCCACTGGCGGCACGTGGGTTCACGCACCGCCGTGAGAAACACCAGAAAAATGTGAAAAAGGCAGATCGGGCGGCGTGAGTGAGGAGGCGGTGTTGCTCCTGTAGCCTGCTGGCGCTGCTACGGAGATGAAGAAGGCGTTGTTGATGCCTTAAAGGAGCGCCGCCGAGATGGGAAGGGTCTGGTGCTGGTCGGCCGAAGAAGTAGACCGTGGGTCTGAGGGGAGAAGCTGCAGTTTTGGTCCGGCATGCTGGGGAGAGTCTGTGGGCGGCTAGGAGAGGCAGGGGCCGGCTGGGATTGAGCTGGTTGGGGTTATGTGGGAATGGGGGCTGCTTTGTGGTGCAAGGGAGACGATGGAGAGAAGAAAAAAAAGAGGCTTTGGGTCTGTGTGGGTGATGCTAGCTTTGATTTCAAAGAGAGGGGAAAGCCGTGAAGATGGAGGCCCGGCTGCAGGTTGAAGATGAGAAAAAACATGGCCGGCTGGTGGGGGAGAAACAAGTCAGGGGGTCCTTGGCTCTGTTCTGAAAACAACAACCAAGGACCCCGGGGAACGGAGGCTCTTTCTTTTTTTTTGTCAGGAGCCGGCGGCTGGTCTTGTGAGGGTGTAGAGTTAAGTTTAGGTTTAGGGTTTTTTGTGTTTCTCTTCTGATATTTCAAAATTGCCCCCCCAAGTGTGTGAGTTAAAGACTAGTATTTATAGGTAGAATGTTGCTAGGTTTTTCAACTTGGTGCCTCAACTTCTTTCTTTTTTTGTAAATTTTGATTTTTCTTATTTTTTTGTATTTTTTGAAAACGAGCAATATCAACGTCGACTCAATGGGGAAAATCAATGATTTTAAAAATGACGCGTAAAAAGTCGAACGCGTTTGAAAATCTTATGAAAATTTAAATTCCTTTTTTAGACGACGCTAAAAATGCTAAAATGACGAGAATATATATAAAAAAACATATTTTTTGGATTTTCATTGTTTTTCTCTATTTTTGGATTTTTTGAAAATATATCAAAAACATGGGTCAAAAATGGGTAACAACAATGAATATCAAGCTGATGAATCTTCCAATTACAGGAAACTGCAATGGAAAAGACTAATCTGACGGTGGCCTGCTAAATAATTGGGCTGAAAGTTTAAGAATAATCAATGCCTTCCTGTTGAGTAAAGCCTCTAGCAACTAGACGGGTTTTATAACGTTCGATGCTGCCATTAACACGACGTTTAATGCGATATACCCATCGGCTGCCCACAACATTCATCGATGGATGAAAGGGCACTAGAGACCAATTGTGATTGGATCGTAAGGCCTTGATCTCATCACACATAGCATCATGTCAAGCCACATATTTATCTGCATCAGAAAAGGCAACAAGTTCAGAGGAAGGAGAGAGCAATACCAGTGTTGCTACCCAATTTTTGACCCATGTTTTAATAATTTTTCAAAAATAAAAAAATAAAAATAGAAATAAAAAATAAGGGTTTACATGTGGCGATAACATAGAGCATTAGAGCTAATATTAAGGAAGCAATATGTTAAGGAGATAATTATTGAATTATATATAATTATTGCAAAATAAAATACCATAGATATATGATTTGATTCGTGCTGGTTATGGAAAATAATCACTGCAATATAAAATACCATATATATAGGATTTGTTGGTGCTGGTTATAGAAGACAATCTCTACAATAATTATTACAATATTTCTTTAAATAGCACTTATATAAGTGAACCTCCACTATGGGACAGAAAAAATATTCAAAAGGCGGCAATTTTTCAGAAAAGAGGAGCCAAACAAAAAAAAACCCTGAACCCGTTTCATCTTCCTCTTCTGGTCGCTCCCTCTCTTTGAAAAGAAAAAAAACAGGGCCGCCCTCCCTGCTTTTGATTTTCGCTCCCGTGAATCAGCAGAAGCCTTCCTCTTCTCCATCCAACAGCCCCGCTCACTGCCCTCTCTGTCAACTTAGCCCCAGACCGGCCTCCACCGAGTCCCACAATAGCATGCAGTAACCATTTCTTCTCAGTAGAGACAAGACGGACGCGAATGAGAGGAAGGACGAGCAGAATGAAAGAAGATAAACAGATGAAAACACAGAGAGACCAACCAGCACGCCTTCACCATCGTCTGTGTCCCTTCGTTCCATCTCCAGTTTCTTCTCCTCAAGCGGTGCAACTTTTGTTTTTCTTCCATAGGAACAGGTATTAGCCGAAGCAGCAGCCCAGCAATGAGACTAGTTGTTTCATCCCGGTTGACGCCACCTACCAGCTTCATCCCCGAGCACCAGCTTCATCCCTGCACCAGAACCGATTACTGGTTTGAGCCAGTAACCGGGTTGAGCTTGGAAATAAATCCCCGAGCACCAGCGTCGTCCCTGCACCAGGTAAGCTATCTTCGTCTCTATACATGCATAAATGTAATTAACCCTGTTACTGTGCATTTTGATTTTTCGCTGCCTCGCAGGTAAGTCTTTCTTTCCCTGTCTTTACCAAATTAATTACTGCCACCGTAGCATGCATATGCATGTAACTGTGGCAGAACCGGTTACTGGTTTAGGCCAGTAACCGGGTTGGGTTTTGTTGTCTTTAATTGCGATTAACTATGATGCTTGTTTTTTTTTTCCTCGATATAAAA
>JANKYH010001129.1:0-24305 GCA_027475595.1 Populus davidiana x Populus alba var. pyramidalis | reverse complement strand
TTTTCTGTTTCTTTTCAATTGTATCCTTGAATCTAGGCTTTTCATTTTAGAAGTTTTAAAATTTAGTCTTGATTCTTTTTCTTTTTTTTTTCATTTGTTCCTTACCTTTTTTGTAAACTTTCAAGTTTTTTCAATTTCATTCTTTAATTAAAATTTTTTATTTTTTTAGATTTTATCCTCATTCTCTTTGGTGGTTTCTTCTTTTAATTCTTTTATGAAATTATTTTTTCTTTTCAATTTAGCCCTTCAATCCAAAATTATCCATCCTCTAATGTTTTTTTTTTTTCAAATTTGATCCTCATTATTTTAATTATTATTATTATTATTATTTGAATTTTTTTATCGATTTTATTTTTTTCAATTTCATCATTTGACATTTAATTTATTGAAATTTGATTTTCGTAGTTTTTCCAGGTTTGATGTTTCCATTAAAATGGCACAGGTCATGGGTTCACATCATTTTTTTTTTACTTATTTTTTTATCTCATTACATGACATTGATTTATTATTATTATTATTATTATTTGTAAAATAGACTTTATTGTTTTATGTTTTTTTTTATAAAATTATCTTGATCTCATGACCTACATCTGAGTTTAACATCTTAATACAAGTGGATTTGCACTTTTTCTTAGCTTTTAGTTATTATTATTTTTTTCAGAGGCTTTTGTGTGATATTTTTTTCACCATTCAATATTTCATGTTTCTGATAAAAATTAATCTTCATGGTTTTTTTTTTTATATTTAATACTTAAGATCAAATAGAATGCAACACAAATTTTATAGGCTAACAGAAGTTTTCTTCGTTTTTTTTTTTTTTTGTTTTGCTTTTTTTTCTCAGATTTTTCTTTTCCTTCGCACGTCATATAGCAAGTAAAAGACAATTGGGTTTGCCTAATCAACAAAGGTCTGAAATCAAGGCAACGATCATGTAATTTGTGGGCTCCTATTTTTCTATGCAGAAACACTGAAAGATAAATCATTAAGCAATGAAGGTTTAAAGAAAAGGAATCAAAGGGGAAAGAGTTGATGCAAAATATTGAGGGATAAAAGTTCCAAAGGTTAGCTGTGATGTTTGGTAGTGACATTTGAATAAATACAGTACATCATCTCCTAGTTTTAATAGTTCATTAAAAGATTGTGGTTTCTCCTTTTTCTCCCATGGGAGTTTGGAACTACTCCAGAGCTGTGCTGTCTCCTGTGTGCTGGGATATTCTACCAATATATCATCTGTCTCGTGGTTTCGTCTCCTTTGCAGCCGATAGAGGATCTTACTCTAAAAATGATGACACAACACAGGGCCTGGCTTCCCATACGTTCTTGGGTGGTTAGAAACTTCCAAACATGTAGCTGAACACCTTCAAAGGAACACAAATACATCAAAATTGTATTGATCAATTGGATAAGAAAACCAAATTTACAGAGAGAAGATTCCCTGTTATCTTTTGCAAAACTACTCAACGCAATTGAAAAACAATTTGTTAGTCTTGAGTATGTTACTCTACACACAATATTTTAGCTGACTGAATTAACATTGAAATTCAAGTTTCACAAGGAATCTCCTTCAAGAAAAAGAATTGATAAGAGCATCACCTTGCATCATGCTCACATTGCTGATACCCCTTCACTCCATAACTTCTTTCTTGCAATCAAAACTCGTTCTTCACTCAAGGAGAGGGCATCACTCCTTGGTTCTACCTCTGATAACCATCGATCCCACCTTAAGGCAGTCACAAATTTTCGGATATAGTTTATGATTAAGGGCTTGTCTCTTATTATGACAAACCCATCAGGCCTTAGAATCCGATCCATTTCAATTAATAGATCCTCCACACTGCACCCATGCTCCTGAATCTCAGAAAATACTCCCCAGGCATGAAGAAGATCGAATGTACGCGGGTATGTAGAAAATGCTTCACACCTATAAATTATATTATGTGAAAGTCATTTAGAAACTCGAAACAAGAGTGGCACAAATGAGAGAGCCTGGAAGAATAGGAGCACTATACAGTAGTTAAACACCATTTATTTGTTCAAGTGCACCATAGAGAAATTCATTAGCAGAAAGCAATCATGGATTAACATGGTATCTAGATAATAATATGGATGATCAATGCAAAATCCTTTTCAAATCCTAATTAAAACAGTCCTCCTACTTGAGCTACCAAGACAGCAACATACAGTGGGAGAAAGTTATGAGTGAGTCTCGGTTATGCTATGTCCCATTAGAATTCATATCATCACCCAGACAGGCAATTGGAGTTCTCGCATAAAATCATTCCAAAAGTGAAACACAAAGTTCAAATTCTTTGCCTCTTAACAGCTTGTGCTAGAAACAAATATCTTGCTCTTCACCATAATACATGCATTACATAAATACTTTATTTTATGAGTCAATTTATTGTCAATGGATCAAGTTTCTTCGGACAAGACCAGTAATATTTTATCTATGACACATGAACAGAAAATGAGCTCTAGTTTATAGATATAGAGCAACCAGGATAGAGAACTTAGAAATCCTACATCAGTAAAAATTGTTGACACTAATACCAAGGTGAGCCTCAAGATATATATATATAAGGTTGGTTAAATGCATACCAATCATGAACTGTTCCAATTAAGCCACGATCGTAAATGATCTTCAATCTAGCAGACATGTTGACTGGAGCAACGTTCATCACCCAGACATCTGTATCTTTGAGAGCAGCACCAAAACCCCCAAGGTTTGAGTTCATATCCATGACATTTCTGAAGTAATTCTTCCGTACAACAGATTTCATCTGCTTCCAGTACTCGTTCACTCTAAACTGCCAAATGTTCTGCACCACAGGAATATTTATTTGCTGAAGGGTATCATAATAGTAAAAACGAGGGAGGGGGGGAGCAATATATATCATTTTTCTGCGATGCTATAAACTTGAAAAACCTACAGTGTCTTCATGGAATTGTTCAGGGCTGACACCAATGTCTTCCAACCGAGGGGATGCTGCAGTAAGCCTCTTTGGCCAAGGAACTAACCCGCTTCCTCTTTGCTTGTGCATCTCTGTGTATAAATGGCAAGTTTAAGAGACTGGAAAAAAGATTAACTGAAATGTTAAAAAGGCTTAAAAGCAGTGACAAGTAAATTAGACTCTTAACAAGGTCATTAAAAAAAAAAAAGCAATAAACAGCATTTTCATAGTCATTTTTCAGGTATTAGGTGCAAACCAAAGAATCTATTCTCAAAATGTATCCATACTTCAACCCAGTCAAGGATATCGACTTTTCTTCCTTTATCTGGTTATATTACGTCATATGGCCCAGTTATAGAGTATAATGTTTTAAATTACGTGTATGTTGATCTGAATTCCCAGTATCCAAACAAAGTTAGCAATTCCACCAAAGATGAGAGTATCAGCAAAAACAATCCAGTGACTTCTGCTCTGTAAATGTACACTCTATTGCTACTTACTTGCTGAGTAGGGGGCTATGCAGGCCTTCATGTGTACATTCCAAGTTGCATCTGGGTCATCACCAGTACTGCATAGCGGGGGCTGCGTCCCAGGATCCCTCTTCAAGTAACAGCCATTACCCAATGGTTTTTGCCAAATAACAGTCTGATCTTTCTTCACAGCAACCCTCCAACACATTCTTCTTAAAAGGTCATGCATTGCATTCCAGATCCTTCGATTTTCTGGATCAAGTGCATAGGCTTCAGGAGAGGAGTAGGCAAAATACCCTCCAGGTCTTAGTAATCTATCAAGTTCTAACAAGAGGATTCCATCTCTCTGGAGCCAATCAATACGGCATCGAGAACAGTGAGCCAGTTCGAATGATCTACTTGGATAAGGAAGTCTTTTAGTGCCTAAGACACCGAGAGTTGAAGGAATCCCTCTCTCCAGTGCAAACTGTATTTGATTCTCATGTACATCATTAGGTGCAATGGACATAGCTATAATGCTGTGGGAAAGAAGATAAGCTCCAAAACTTGCAACTCCACATCCAACATCAAGAACATTTCGGATATTCCCACCATTGTGAAGTTTATCATTGGGAAATTTAAGCATCTGTACCAGCAAAAAAATAAAACATAAGCTTGGTTAGACTCACTTTATAACACATTTAAGCGAACAAAACAGAAGATCAAGATATTGTATTACCCTAGCAAGAGAAACAATGTACTTATTTGCTCCATCATGAAAATGGGTTCCTCCACCAGGAAAATTTATCTTCTCCCCATTCACTACCATCCAATTCTGATCCGACTTCTCTTGCGCGAGATGTGTATGAGGTATATTTGCTTTCCAAACCTCATCTCTACTCTCCGGCCACCTTATAGGGATCTGGAATTCTAAAAATTGATTGATTTCGTCCAAATCAAAACTAACTGCAAAGCAAAAATTAAACAGACACATACACCAGCAAGAACACTCTCACAAACCTTGTAACCAATAGGAGGTGGTATAAGACAATTAAAACGCCGCTCCGGAGGGGGACAATGCCTTTCATAATGCTCCATTAAAGTCAAATTTGGCTTCAATTTCATTTGGTAGATAAGGTTTCTATCCAAACATGGTATCAACTCTGAGTGTTTTATATCACAGATCTGTAATAGCCGACCAAAACACACAAAAATAACAAATAAGTTGATCTAAAAATCATTACTTTCACAAACTTATAAAAACAAAAATGCATACTTTGACACAATTAAATATTAACAAAATGCTAAGAAGAAAAAAACATACTTCGGCACAATTTAATACTAACAAAACAATGCTTAAACACAAAATCAATCAAAACCCAGTTCATATTTGTTAGAAATTAATAGGGAAAACATACAGGAATGCTTTTGGGGACTTCTGGGTTATGTTCTTGGTCCTCTAACAAATCATCAAAATCCCGGATATTCCCGCCGAGAACAGGATCCGTGCCGTCATGTTCGCCGTCAGATCTGGAGAGAGCAGGAACAAAAGAAGATCCATAGTACAGACAGAGCAAGCCCAGAAGAAAAATGAAGGCGATCAGAGCAGAGGTTATTTGCTTGGCAGTGTAAAGCTTTTCGCTTTTTTGCTTCATTTCTGAAGAAAATATCGGAGCCGTCGAATTCAGTTCGTCAAGGAGAGGAGAGATTTTTAACAGTGGAGGAGATTTTCGCGGGGTTTAAAGAAAACAAGAAAACCGGACATAAGAGTGGACTGACTGCCTGACTGACTGACTGACTGCCTGCTTCAACCTTGGGTTGGACGTGCGGTCTTCAAAGATTCTTGTTTTGCTCCTCTACTTCTTCTTTATTCCCAAACCTCAATTTATTCCCAAACCTATATATGCATTTTCGATTACATCTCAAACTTCTAAATTTTATCAATTAAGTCCCAAATGTTGTATCTTTTATCAATTTCTTTCATAGTTTAAGCCTACTTTGCATATTTTTATACACTAAAATAGTGTCCTTTTGAAAAAAACATTTGATGGGAAAATTAATGACGCGTTTATTTACTGGAAAGTAGTTTTTTTTAGAAAGTGAATTCCGAGAAAGTGAATTATTTTCCGATATTTGATAGTGTAATGAAAAATAAGTTGGAAAATATTTTACAGTGTTTGGTTATATCATGGAAAATGAGCTAAAAAATAAC
The DNA here is from genome assembly GCA_027475595.1 of Populus davidiana x Populus alba var. pyramidalis. Taxonomy (NCBI): domain Eukaryota; kingdom Viridiplantae; phylum Streptophyta; class Magnoliopsida; order Malpighiales; family Salicaceae; genus Populus; species Populus davidiana x Populus alba var. pyramidalis. Next base: position 18,693 of record JANKYH010001129.1, on the reverse strand, counting down.
TTATTAATGTTTTATTTTTTTTCAAGTTTATTAAAATAATGAGGAAAAAATCTTATAAATTAAAAAGTTGAATGAGAATGAAGTTGAAAAAAAATATAATTTCATAAATTATCTTAAATAAAATAAATATTAATCAAAATAATAGAGATCAAATCTAAAAAAAAAAATGAAGAAATTAAAATAATAATAATTAACATTTCATAAATTATTTCAAATAAAATAAGTAACAATCAAAAGAATGATAATCAAATTTAATAGATAAAAAAATTCAATTAAAAAATGATATGGAAAAAGCAAATAACAATTATAAAAATGAAGACAAAAGTTAATAGAAAAATTAAATTCTAAGGGATGAAATTGAAAAATAAATATTCAAAACAATATATATATATCAATCAAAATTTTGAAGACCAAATTTGATGTAATCAACAAATAATATGATATTTTTAAATTTTTCATAACTTCCGGAAAATATTTTCCACTCAAAATAAAAGAAAAACACTTTCCTGAAAACTAAGCTAAATTTTTATTTGACTGTAAAGTGTTTTCCATTGACCAGAAAGTGTTTTTGTTGACCAACTTTTCTAATAACAAATAAATACAATAAAGTTTGGAAAGTAATTTTCCAGAAATTACTTTCCAAGAAACAAACACACCCTTAACATTTTTTATCTAATATGTATATTTATGCACTAAAACACATTGATTTAAGAGATTTTGATAAAAATATCGATAAACATTAACAAAAGACTTGATTAAGAATTTAAAAAAAAAAAACATTTGGAACTTAATTAAAAAAATTTATAAGTTTGGGACTTAACTAAAAATGAGTTTGTGGATTTAAGATTAGATTAAGATCTTTTTATAGGAATCACATTTAATATGATCTCGAAGGATACCAATGAGACATAAAAAAATATTTTTTTTATATAATTATCTTACCTAAAGAATAATGGATAAAATATGGATATTATCAAATCCAACTTAAACCTCATTCAAACCTAACCCAAAATATATATTTATATCATATAGATATATTTGTAGAATATTTAGGGTTTATATACACACACACATACCTCAATATAGATATAAAACACACATATATGTATAATATTTATAGTTTTATAATTTAATACACACACACTTTAAGAATATATATTAACTATTTTATTTTTATTGAATACTAAATAATAGTTAGATCATAAATACTTATATGAATACTCAAAATTTGATGAATAATTTGTGAATATTTAAATTTTTTATTAAAAGAATAATTGATACGATATAAATATCAAAAAATCGAACTCTTATGTATATATTTACATCTTTATCTCTTCATTATTATAGTTCATTTTTAAGATTATTAGTCGGATCTTATGAACGTGTTTTTTGTTCTTATTTGATAACACTAGATGTGTTTTTAGTATTAAATTTTCATAAAAACATTTATATGGTTTTAATTTGGATAATTGGTTTTTTTATGGTTTAATATATTAGATAAAATAGATTAGATGTCTTTTTAATATCAAATTTTCATAAAAATATTTATATGGTTTTAATTTGGATAATTGGTTTTTTATGGTTTAATATATTAGATAAAATAGATTTTTTCCCATAATCAATCCAAGTTTTCGTTAATTTTAATTTTTAAATGAGAGGGATGTATGTCACCTTGTTCTAATTTCAAGAAAAAAAGAGCAAAAAATTGATTAAAGATTATACATATATTAAAAAAATGAAAATTTTATTTATTTATAAATAAATAATTTTTTAAATTCTTTTATTTACCTGAAACGTTTTTACTATATTTCAAAGGAAAAGAAATTAAATTAAGTTGTATTTGTTAATTTATGCTTAAATTGTTATTATTCTTCTTATTCATATTTTTCTTTTTCCAGGTATTTATTTATTTACCATAGAGAAATGTTTTTTTATTATTTTATTTTAATTTTATGAAAAAAAATATTACTTTAATCAATCGAGCTAAATTGTTGGGCTTAACGATTCAAAGCTTTGATTAATTTATTTTCAGGCTGGATTTGACAATTATAATAATATATAAGTGTAATAAAAGAGTTTGGGTTCGAGACAACTAAATACATAAGTATCATCATGTTATAAAATTTGATTTTTAGCTAAGATAGGAAATGCACAAAAGAGTGATGTTAGGCATCGTGAATGCAACACTAGCTTTTTTTCAACTTTAAGAACAAATCATTACATAAATACTCACTATTCGAGATTTCATGAATTCGTTACATTTAGCTTTTTACTAAACAAAATTGTAATTTTTTGATAATGTGAGAAAAACGGGTACGAGGAGGACATGATTCTAATATTATTAATTTATATTCACAAAAAAATTGGCTTTAATTTATAAGAGAGCTTCCTTCAATATCAAACTTTTTTTTTAATTAACAGGATGGATGTTGAAGAGAAACTTCAAATGAAATGTGTATCACAAGAATTTAGGTTTAATTATTTTTATTGTAATATTTATTTAATTTAAAAACTCTCTGCAATTTATTACTTTTATTTAATGAGGCTAATGATTATTTACAAAATTAATAATAACTCTAGGATTATATTTTATTATTTTTATATTAAGTATTATTAGGATTTTTTTATTTGAAGGGTTGTAATAGATTTTCGTTTTATTACAAAAAAGACTATTGGCGAATAAAAATTAAACTTTGTGAGCTTTTCTTATAACCTTGGCGTATGTGTTTTATTAGAGTTTTTTTAGCATAACATGTATCCTTTCGTTATAAGTTATGTCAATTCGTATCAGAGTTGGATCGACCTATATGGTGGACAAAGTGTTAACAACCATCCCGATAACATATAGCAAAGGATACAAGCTTTCTGGGGTGTTATGCAAGTCTATAATGTGACATTGATAAATCTAAAATAGGGGTATAATTGTCAATTTGAGCAAAATTGATGTTAATTTCACAAGGATTGAAAAAGATCCCAACATCTTGATGTTAGATGCCAACAAATATAATGATTGTAATGGGTGTTGTACTAGTGAAAAAGGTTTGTAGTTAGTCTATTTGTAGTCTTGTTCCTGCTTTTTATGAAATTTTAATTGAAGATTATAACAGAGGTATGTGATGATATCTAAAACCCAAGTAACTTAGGAGCAAAGCTTATGTGTTGAATAATTGATTAATCTATTGATTCTAGTAATCTTATCAATTCTCCCTCGCCAAGGTGGCTGGTAGTTTGTACCTGAGGATTGGTAGGCCAAGGTAGCTGATGATTGGTACATGCAAAAGGTCCCCTTTTTATAGATTTAAGGACTCTCATATGCTTAATTAAGTATCTTTTTAGACAGAAAAAGTACAATGATATTTAAAAATATATAATTTAAAAATATATATGCTAAAAATATTGAGAAGTGAGAGATTATGAATCAAGAGTTTGAAGGATTAATGAGATATTTATGGCCCACGAGTTTTGTCCTTTTATGTGGAGGGGGATTGAAGTGTAATTTTATCTTGATAGCATTTAATAGGGGATAAATATCTCTTACATATACATTAATAAGGGATAAATATGGTAGGCCATTTGGATATCTTTATACAGCTAAAGACATAAGAAGAGTAGGATACAAAATATAGGTAAGCCCATAAAAGCTGAGTTCTTCCCCTTAACAAAACTCAACGGAGTTGGGCTCTTTCCTTAGTTATGCCTAAATGAGCTAGGCTTGTTTCTTGGCTTAACCTCAACTTTCTAGGCCCATATTGCCTTGGGCTTAACACATGGTTGGACCTGAATGTATTAGGTCTGAAAAGTTTTCAAGCCCACGTTGTCTTAGGCTTAGCACATATTTGAACCCAAGTGTATTGGATTTGAAAAATTGCTAGACTCGCATTGCTTTAGACTTAGCACATGGTTAAACCCAAGTATATATAAGAGTTGGGCCTGATAGGGTGACAAACCCATAGTGTTAGTGTCTGGCCAATGAGTCATAAGGCCATAGGGCCACAAAGCTACACTCAAAATGATAAATTCTGGTATATTAGTAGCCTCCTAAATCTTTGTGATATTTATACACAAAGTCTTGTAAAAATGCTCAGAACGACAAGTTTAATAATTTTTTCATATAAGAAGGTCATTGAAACCCCAGGTGATATACCATAGATCTCGTGTGTAAGGGTATGCATCATAGTTAAAAAAGAATTTCTATATATGTAAAAGGAGAAATATAAAGGAACTCATACTTAGAATAATTTTCAAATAAGTAAAGAAAACGATGAAGGGTAAGCCTATACTTAGAAGACTTTGCTAGGAGAGGAGCCATATACTTAGAAAATTTCTAAGTGGCTAGGTGGAACCAAAAATGATGAGCCTATACTTAAAAGATTTCTAAATGGTTATGTGGAGCCCAAAAAGAGTGAGCCTATATTTAAAAATTTCTAGGTGGTTATGCAGAACCTAAAGAGGGTGAGCCTATTACACCAAGAAGATCAAGTTCATCATTTGAAAAGTGGTAGGGTTATTACTATAGAGAGACTATGTCAATCCTTTCCTAGAAGAATTACACACTCATAGGTTAATTGTGTTATTGCACTAGGAAGACCAAGTTAATCCTTAAAGAGTGATGGAACTATTATCCTAGAGAGACCAAGTTAATCCTTTCATGGAAGAATTGCACATTTCTAGGATAGTTGTACTATTACATTAGAATAATTATGTTATTGCACTAAAAAGATCGAGTCAATCATTTCCTAAGAGAATTGCACATTCCTAGAATAATTATGTTATTGTAATAGGATAATTATGTTATTGCACTATAAAGACCAAGTCAATCCCGTCCCATGTCAATTACACATTCCTATGATAATTGTGTTATTGCACTAGCGAGATCAAGTCAATCCCTTCCTATGACAATTGTAAATTCCTATGATAATTGTGTTATTGCACTAAGGAGACCAAGTTAATTCCTTTTTAGGTGTATTGCACATTCCTTGAATAATTATGTTATTGCACTAGGGAGACCAAATTAATCCCTTTCTAAGAGTATTGCACATTCCTTGTATAATTGTGTTATTGCACTAGGGAAACCATATCAATCCCTTCTTAGAATATATTCCTAGAATAATTGTAATATTGCACTTGGAAGAGCAAGTGAATCTTTTCATAAGAGAATTGTATATTTATAGGATAATTGTGTTATTTCACTAAGATGACCAAGTCAATCCCTTCCTAGAAGTATTGCACATTCATTGGATAATTATCTTATTGCAATAATGATACCAAGACAATCTCTTCATAGGAGTATTGCTCATTCTTAGGATAATTGAGTTATTGCACTAAGAAGACCAAATCAATCCTTTATTAGGAGGTGCACCTGACTAGTGAGTTGTTGAAAGTCCGATTAGGTAGGAGTTTCCACAGCAATAAGTAAACATGTTTCTTGTCCTAGCCCAAGTAGATATTGGTTTCGTGCCATGAAATTGCCTAAAAATATCAAAAAAAAGCTTTAGAAAGAAACCAATAGCTTTTTTATCAGTTCCCACAAACAATGCCATTGATGATGTCCCAAAAACTTCAAGTAGCTTAGGACCAAGACTTATGAGTTGGATAACTAGTTAATCTCTTAGTTCTAGTAATTTGATTTATTATCTCTAGCTAAAGTGATTGGTAGCTTGTACTTGAGGCCTGGTAGGCCAAGGTGATTGATGGTTAGTACAGTAAAAGGTTTTTTTTTTTAGATTAAAGACTATCATATGTTTGAGTCTATATCTTTTTAGAGAGAGAAAGTGAAATGATATTTTAGAGAAAGAAAGTGCAATGATATTTTAGAGAGATATATATGTTAAAAATATTGTGAATGAAAAGATTGTGAACCTGGAGCTTGAAGGATCCATTTGGTATTGATAACTTCCAAGTCTTGTTCTTTTATGTAGAGAAGGGATTGGGGTATCATTTTCCCTAATAGCATTTAATAAGAGATAAATATCTTTTACATATACATTAATGAGGGATACATATGATAGGTTATTGAGAAAGTTTTTACATCTAGAGATGTAAGGAGAGTAAGATACAAAATGTAGTTGAGCCTATGAGAGCTGAGATCTTCCCCTTAATTGAACCCAAGGTAAATTAAGCTTGTTCCTTAGATGAACCCATCTATACTGGGTCTGGTAACTTTCAAGACCCACGTTGTCTTGGGCTTAACACATGGTTGAGCCCAAATGTGTTGGGTTTGGAAAGTCATGACACTCACATTACATTGAGCTCAGCACATGCTTAAACCCAAGTATATGAGAAGTTGGGCTGGTAGGGTGATAAGACCATGGTGATGGTGCTTGGCCAAAGAGCCACTTAGCCAGACTCAAAATAATAATTCATAATAAATCACAATCCATTAGTGAGTACGATAAATTTAATTATAAGCCAAAACAATTTCTATTAAAGTTTGTATTGAAACTTTTAATCGATATTTATGTATTTAAAATTTTATAGACTAGCTTGAAATATTTGAGATTGTTACAAGAGAATATATCATAGGTGGTTGAGATTAGATTAAAAGGAAAAGCTTTTGGATGGTGTAAATAGATCTATAATATATTTTTTAAGAAAAATATAGAATGTTTAATAAGATTTTTTTTTCGTATGAGATATTAGTTAAGAAATAGATTTATTTTGTTAGATTACACTATTGAGTCTATAAGATTTAGTGCTATTTTTTATACTAAGATATTAGTGAAAGAAGTTGTTGGTCTATGTAATAACTTCATTAACAATAAACCATGTAAGAAAAGAAAATCTACAAATAAGATGGTTTTTTTTTTTACAAATAAAGATTTTGAAGTAGATAATATTTAATTATGACAACGAACTAGATTAAACAACTAATGACTAGAGTAAAAGACCAAAAAAGTGCAAGAACATTGGCTTATGAAACGACTATAAGACATCATGTGCAAGTAACTAATAAGTCTACTAAAATTGAAATGGAAATCCGCATAATATGATATAATTTGTCTATTTAGGAATCTTTGTTGTTTTTCTAGTATTAAAAAGGCAAATTTTGTTGACTTTATTGGATTTGAGGATTTTAGCTTAAAAGTGAATTATCTTCATACTTATTTTATCAATCATGTGAAGTTTAAAGCAAAAAGGTTTAAAAAGAGCTATCTTAAACAAAAATTAATCATACTACTATATTCCAATTATTATTATTAAAGAGTTTAATCTAAGATAATGAACAAGAGGATATGTTTTTTTTTAAGTGAGCAAGCCTAATGCAAGGTGTGTATCAAGTAATTTTGGACTTAATTATTCTTATCATAATATTTATTTAATCTTAATCTTTCCTAAAACTTGTTACCTATTTTATTAGGCAAGTGTTTATTTAGAAAATTAGTGATAGCTTAAGAATTTTAATCTATTTTTATTTTTAATTTTCTATTTCAATATTATTAGAGTTTTATATTTAAAAAGGTTCTTATAGGCTTTTGATGAAGAGAAAGATTGATGAATAAAAAATGAGTTTTTTTTTTCTTTCTAAAACCTTGTTATGTTTTATTTTTTAATACAAAAAAAACCTCATATCCTTTCGTTACACTTTACATCAAAAACTAAACTGCAATTATTAACCATAGATTGAATTTGATACTCCCAATATGTTCTAGTTAACATATTATCCTGAATAAATTTAATGTAACAACACTTCTTTTTTTTAGAAAACTAAGCATCAAATAGACTACACAATAACCAATCTATTGGCTCAAGGGTTGTAAACTCGAATTTTGAGGGACTAACATACTAGTTTTATTCATTTAAGATTATTATACTTAAAATTATCTAATTTTGTATCTAGCATATGTACAAGCTAGGTGGAAGCATTATTGAATTACACTTGTTATGAATAGACACTTTAAGTTTGAAAACATAATATTTTACAATTATGAAAGGAGATTATATGATTCTCAAAATAGAAAAGCTTTATCCTTGAAGATTATTTTCTACATGTATATATTGGAGCTTTAAATGATTAAGTTTCCTTTATTTAATTCTTGCATTATATTGTAAAATATCTTATGTATTTTACAAGTCAACTATGATGCTTACTATTCATATTTGAAAAAAACTTTTAAGAGGATCATGAATGTTAAACAAGGGTATAAGTCATATGAAACTAGTTATAAATGAAAACTTTGAGAAAAATCAAGTATTGGTCTTGAGAAAAATACCTCAAGACTCATTGAATATTAAGATTATAAGGAGAGTGAGCCCATAACTAATAAAGGAGATACCAGGATAAGAAAAGTGTTTTGTACACATATCTTGATAAGATTTTGTGCAATGATTAAAGGATAGCAACTAGTTTTTTGAAGTATTTTCATTCCTATGTTTTTAGAGATAAGAAAAATAAGAAAAACAAATAAAAAAATATTTTAGTTATAACTACATCTTTTTTAAAAACTTGATATGTTAAAAGCTTATACGTTGTGTCACAATGCTTATTTGGTTTGATTTGCACTTTAGATTAACATAATTTCTTTAGTTACTTTTCTTGTCGCACGTGTGCGGCGGCGCGGCGGTCGTCCACCCTCAAGGAAAAAATTGGAATAATTTATTCCTGGAAAATAAGGAGAGACAAGGAATTCTTGTCTCTATATGTGAAAATATGGACTGGGAGTCGCCACCTAGTTTTCTGGTTACTAGGAACCTTAACTGGTCTTTAGAGATCGGGTACGGAGACTGGTTGCGTAAAGGGAAGGTATTAGCACCCCAACTACGCCCTACCTAAGGTAGGCTGCATTGTTTTAATGTCTGATAAAATCTAACATCGTGTTGTGGTTTTTTGAATTGTTGGTTCGTTTACGGTTTAAGAAAAGTCCTCCTCTGTAAGGAGATCCTTATCTTTATCGGGTAAAAAAACTAACTATTCGAAGTCGTCAAAAGAAAATATCTTTTTAATATCAGGAATACGATTTACGTATAAATTCATAATCTCTGATACTAAAATCAAACAAAATAAAATATTTTGTTGTTTTTGAGATTTTGGCCAATGTTCTCTTGACTTTAATAAACTGGTTATTAAAGCCAAAATGCATGCTAAAATATTATTTTTTTTTGACATGCAAAATACGATATGATTTTTTAGATTTGAGACACTTGGCCGTATGCACAAAAACATTTTTTATCTTTTTTTTTCAATTTTTTTTAATTTATTTTTGGAAGTTTTTGCCGAAAAACGGGTATTTTAATACCGGATTTATATTTTTACGATGTAAACATACTGCCCGATATTAATCAAAATGGCATAAAAAAACTACGCGGAAAAATTATAAAATGCTGAAACAAATATTTTTGATTTTTTTTTTATGCTGTGTGAACAGTACCGTATTAATTCACGTTCTGCATGAAAATAAAGAAGGCAGTTGCAAAGGGCGAAGGAGACGGGGCAGAGGTTGTTTACCTGTGGTGGCGTCGTGGCGGTGCTGCTGGCGGCGACGGTGGCGGAGGCGCAGTGGCCGGCGGGTTTTCTTCTCCTTCTTCCTCTGTTTTTTTTTTTTCTTTTCTTCTGTTTCTGTTTTTTTTCTTTTCTTTTCTTTTCTTCTCTTCTCTCTTCTTTTCTCTCTTCCTTCTCTCTTCCTTCTCCCCTCTCTCGTCCTCCTTTTCTCCTCTTCCTCCCCTGTTTTTATAGGCGAAAAACAGGGGGGGGGGGACGTCATGGTGGTGGCCGGTGTGCTGCCGCCCGTCCAACGCCCGTCCAATGCGTGGAAAGTGGTCGGCAAGTGGTGTCCTTGTTTCGGCGTCTTTTTGAGCAAAAGAGGGAAAGTAATTAGGCGAAAAGGGGAAGAAAAAAAATCTTCTTCTTCCCCTGCCTCGTGTGTCCAGGGGAAGAAGAAGAGCTACAGTGCCGTCAAAACGGCACCGTTTTGGGCTTATGTTTTTTTTTTTTTTTTTTTTTTGTTTTTTTTTTTTTTTTGCAACAGTGAATGAAACGGCGCCGTTTTGGTCAAAACGCGCCGTTTCATTTAAAAGGAAAAAGGCGCCAAAAGAATCAGATTCAAATTTCGGCCCTCCATTTGCGCGCGTTTTACAATTTAGTCCTTGGTCTCGGATTTCTTCAATTCAGTCCCTAATTGGCCATTAAACCTCAATTTTTATGCAATTAAGCCCCTGATTTGACCAATTTAACTTCCAAAAATTATAATTTGACCCCAGAAAATTAATTTCTTCTAATTAAAGCCCAAATTAACTCCAAAATCAATTTTGTTGCAATTAAAATCTCCATAAATTCAATTAAACCTTCAATAAAATTTAATTGAGTCCATAAACTTCTGATTTTGCATTTTTCTTCCACAAATTGAATTTTCTTTATCATCGGGGCTCTCATCAGTTAATGATATACTGTCAAAAAATAATTTTTATATTTTTGAAAATCCTCAAACAATTTTTTTTTTTAGCATGTTTATGGCGCTCTGGCATTTTTCACTGTTATATTTTTTTTGTAATATATTTTTTTTGAATTTTTTTGTATTTTATTATTTTATATGTGGGGACCCAAAAATGGGTTACAACAGTTGCCCCCCTCTTTACAATGCTTACGGAGCAAAGATTTGTGCATAGTAAGTGTTGTAAAGATAAAACAAAGTTGGTTTTCCGAAACAGTTCGTCTTAAAATTTGATTGACCTAAAACTTCAATTGGACCCAAAGTCCTGTGTGTGGTTGGGCTAAACTGAGATTCCTTTCACCAATCCCCTTTAACCAGAACCTAAAATATTATGTGTGTGTGGTTAGGATAGACTGAGATTCTTTTCGCTAATCCCCTCTAACGAGAACCAAAAAACCTGTGTGGTTGGGATAGACTGAGATTCCTTTCGGCAATCCCCTCTAACCAGAACCAAAATCCTGTGTGTTTAGCTCGGTCAACCTGAAATCTCATATGGAGATTCCCTTTAACCAAAGCTACATGAGATCCCATCTGGCAACCTCATTTAACCAAAACAAAAGAAATGTGAAAAAAAAACGGTCTTATTATAATGGGTGACCTACCCAGGTGGAAAGAATGAAAAAAACGTTCTCATTATGATGGGTGACCTACCCAAAGAAAAAGGAAAGAATATGAAGTGTGGTCTCATTGTAATGGGTGACCTACCCAGATAAGAAACATGGAGAAATGGATGGCGAGGGCTTAAACGCACACTCGAAAAGATGTAGGGTTAGAAAAACGCACTACCAAAGGAGTTGAGGGCTCAAAGGCGCACTCAAAATGGAGGTGAGGGCTCAAAGGCACACTCAAAGGGAGGTAGGGTTAGAAAACGCACTACCAAAGGGAATGAGGGCTCAAATGCGCACTCAAAATGGAGGTGAGGGCTCAAAGGCGCACTCAAACGGAGGTAGGGTTAGAAAACGCACTACCGAAAGGATGAGGGCTCAAAGGCGCACTCAAAATGGAGGTGAGGGCTCAAAGGCGCACTCAAATGGAGGTAGGGTTAGAAAACGCACTACCAAAGGGATGAGGGCTCAAATGCGCACTCAAAATGGAGGTGAGGGCTCAAAGGCGCACTCAAAAGGAGGTAGGGTTAGAAAACGCACTACCGAAAGGATGAGGGCTCAAAGGCGCACTCAAAATGGAGGTGAGGGCTCAAAGGCGCACTCAAAAGGAGGTAGGGTTAGAAAACGCACTACCTAAGGGATGAGGGCTCAAAGGCGCACTCAAAATGGAGGTGAGGGCTCAAAGGCGCACTCAAAATGGAGGTAGGGTTAGAAAACACACTACCCAAAAGTTGATGTTGAAACAATGATTGTCAATGTTGAAAAGCAAATGCATTATGATTGATATGCATGTATACTTACCTGAGAAATATAGGCCCCCATTTCTTCATGGTGTCTTTCTTTTCTCTCAAAAGTTGTAGTGTTGGTAGTAAACTTTGATGGCTTTTCCACTTTTGCTTACTCGGGTTACATATTGTGATCTTGACCTCTGGGAAGGGTTTGATGTCATCATACATCTTTGTCCTTCACCCTTTATCTCAAGAGTTACCAATTTTGCTCGACATTTTCCTTAGAACAGGAATCATGGAGCCAGCCCTACCATGTGTTTTTTATTGCCCCCCAGCTTGATCATGCCCCCCAAGTGTTCAACTTGGGTTTAGTTTGGGTGAGGATATGTGAAAGTAAGTTTGGGTTTTTTGTACAATGAAATGTTTTCATGTAAAAATTTTGGAACTTCCAAGTTATTCCAATCATAAAAATGATTTTGATATTGGTTCAAAATAAACTTGTTCTCAAAAATTCAAGTGATTCCTATGGACAGGTTTCTTGAAGTGATGAAAGCCTTTTGCTTTTGCTTAAAGATGAAGTGACATCTGGTTGGTCACAAAAGGTTTAAATTTCAATTTGAGGGTTATTGAGAACCGAATTGATTCAAAGCATTTATTTTATTTGCATGAATAGTGATTTGACCCGCACGAGAAAGCACTGCATATCGATCCAGATTGCTTGCCTTTGATCAGAAAGGGCTTTATTCAGGTATGTAATGTAGGCTTTGGCTATTGGTTATGAAGAAAATGGACATGTTACAGGCTCAAAAGGTGTTTAAGGGATTTCAAGACTAAGGATCACTTGTACTTGTTTCCTGACCTTTTGTCTTTTGGATTTGTTTTTTTTCAAAATAGTCTTCATGCCCCCCAGTGTCGGGTTTGGGCTTTTCTCTTTGTTTTCTTCGTTTTTGTTTCGTTGAGCACAATCATATCAGTTGTTTGTATGAGAAGCTCAAATCTTTTAGATCCTTTAGATCTTCATCTTTTCTTTTCTTAACCAATCACTGCTTCATTTAGATGATAATGAAAGATTAAAAATTACATGATCAAATCCAGCACCCATCTTCACTGCTTTGTCTGGATGATAAAAGCAACAAAACTCTCTTATTTTGCCCCCCAGTGTGAGGTGTGATCCTAGTCAAGGTTATTTCCAAAAAACATTACTAGGCTCAAAATGGGACTGCAATGGATATTTTTTAGCCTTGTGAAAGGATTATCAAAGATGGCCTTTCCTCATCTCAAACTCATACATTGAGGATCGATAGGTGTTGCTTTCATGCGCGTATGCCAAATGATTTATTCAGTCAAATAAAACTCAGCTTTTGAGTCACCTCATAGTGTTGTTTATCTTTGTTGTCTTTTTTTCTTTCAAGTTTTTTTTAGGTATATGTATACCTATTTAAGGAAACACTTGAATTTCCAAGATGCATTTGTTTTGGACAAATATCAACATGATTTTTGTTTTTGTACTCACTTTGGAGGTCCCAAAAAATATCCTTGAAAACATATGAGATTAATGTATAGGTTTGGAAGAAAGAAAAAAAAAGAAAAGGATTCTTCATGTTGTAGTGTGGTGAGCAAATTTACGCTCAAAATGTTATTTACATGTAATAACAACAAAGAAGAGTGTGATGTGAACACAAGAAAACACATGATCTTATTTCATAAGAAAAACTCGTTAACAGAAAAAGTCTATTTCAAAAGCATTAACAAAAGGCAATAACAAGGCAGGCTTCATTCCTCTATTTTGGCGAATCTGCTCAAAGGCTAACCTCCTCTCAAAAGTTCTGTGTAGAGGACTCAAAGACAATGCGGAACAACACCACGGTCAAAATTTGAGTTCTACAAAAACCGGGTATTTTAATACCGAATTTATTTTTTTTACGATGTAAAATACAGACCGATATTAAGCAAAATTGATAAAAACATGTGTTGGAAAAATTGTAAAAAATAAAAATAAAAATAAAAAAATTGAAATGGGCCGGACCCGACCCATTTCAGTGGGCTGGGCCGAACCGGCCCAAAACTAAATGGGCTGGTTACTGTGCATAAGCACAGTAACCAGCCTCTCATCAGTTGCAGAACGTGAATTAATTCACGTTCTGCATGAAAATAAAGAAGGCAGTTGCAAAGGGCGAAGGAGACGGGGCAGAGGTTGTTTACCTGTGGTGGCGTCGTGGCGGTGCTGCTGGCGGCGACGGTGGCGGAGGCGCAGTGGCCGGCGGGTTTTCTTCTCCTTCTTCCTCTGTTTTTTTTTTTTTCTTTTCTTCTGTTTCTGTTTTTTTTCTTTTCTTTTCTTTTCTTCTCTTCTCTCTTCTTTTCTCTCTTCCTTCTCTCTTCCTTCTCCCCTCTCTCGTCCTCCTTTTCTCCTCTTCCTCCCCTGTTTTTATAGGCGAAAAACAGGGGGGGGGGGGACGTCATGGTGGTGGCCGGTGTGCTGCCGCCCGTCCAACGCCCGTCCAATGCGTGGAAAGTGGTCGGCAAGTGGTGTCCTTGTTTCGGCGTCTTTTTGAGCAAAAGAGGGAAAGTAATTAGGCGAAAAGGGGAAGAAAAAAAATCTTCTTCTTCCCCTGCCTCGTGTGTCCAGGGGAAGAAGAAGAGCTACAGTGCCGTCAAAACGGCACCGTTTTGGGCTTATGTTTTTTTTTTTTTTTTTTTTGTTTTTTGTTTTTTTTTGCAACAGTGAATGAAACGGCGCCGTTTTGGTCAAAACGCGCCGTTTCATTTAAAAGGAAAAAGGCGCCAAAAGAATCAGATTCAAATTTCGGCCCTCCATTTGCGCGCGTTTTACAATTTAGTCCTTGGTCTCGGATTTCTTCAATTCAGTCCCTAATTGGCCATTAAACCTCAATTTTTATGCAATTAAGCCCTGATTGACCAATTTAACTTCCAAAAATTATAATTTGACCCCAGAAAATTAATTTCTTCTAATTAAAGCCCAAATTAACTCCAAAATCAATTTTGTTGCAATTAAAATCTCCATAAATTCAATTAAACCTTCAATAAAATTTAATTGAGTCCATAAACTTCTGATTTTGCATTTTTCTTCCACAAATTGAATTTTCTTTATCATCGGGGCTCTCATCAGTTAATGATATACTGTCAAAAATAATTTTATATTTTTGAAAATCCTCAAAAATTTTTTTTTTTAGCATGTTTATGGCGCTCTGGCATTTTTCACTGTTATATTTTTTTTGTAATATATTTTTTTTGAATTTTTTTGTATTTTATTATTTTATATGTGGGGACCCAAAAATGGGTTACAACAGTTGCCCCCCTCTTTACAATGCTTACGGAGCAAAGATTTGTGCATAGTAAGTGTTGTAAAGATAAACAAAGTTGGTTTTCCGAAACAGTTCGTCTTAAATTTGATTGACCTAAAACTTCAATTGGACCCAAAGTCCTGTGTGTGGTTGGGCTAAACTGAGATTCCTTTCACCAATCCCCTTTAACCAGAACCTAAAATATTATGTGTGTGTGGTTAGGATAGACTGAGATTCTTTTCGCTAATCCCTCTAACGAGAACCAAAAAACCTGTGTGGTTGGGATAGACTGAGATTCCTTTCGGCAATCCCCTCTAACCAGAACCAAAATCCTGTGTGTTTAGCTCGGTCAACCTGAAATCTCATATGGAGATTCCCTTTAACCAAAGCTACATGAGATCCCATCTGGCAACCTCATTTAACCAAAACAAAAGAAATGTGAAAAAAAAACGGTCTTATTATAATGGGTGACCTACCCAGGTGGAAAGAATGAAAAAAACGTTCTCATTATGATGGGTGACCTACCCAAAGAAAAGGAAAGAATATGAAGTGTGGTCTCATTGTAATGGGTGACCTACCCAGATAAAGAAACATGGAGAAATGGATGGCGAGGGCTTAAACGCACACTCGAAAAGATGTAGGGTTAGAAAAACGCACTACCAAAGGAGTTGAGGGCTCAAAGGCGCACTCAAAATGGAGGTGAGGGCTCAAAGGCACACTCAAAGGGAGGTAGGGTTAGAAAACGCACTACCAAAGGGAATGAGGGCTCAAATGCGCACTCAAAATGGAGGTGAGGGCTCAAAGGCGCACTCAAACGGAGGTAGGGTTAGAAAACGCACTACCGAAAGGATGAGGGCTCAAAGGCGCACTCAAAATGGAGGTGAGGGCTCAAGGCGCACTCAAATGGAGGTAGGGTTAGAAAACGCACTACCAAAGGGATGAGGGCTCAAATGCGCACTCAAAATGGAGGAGGGCTCAAAGGCGCACTCAAAAGGAGGTAGGGTTAGAAAACGCACTACCGAAAGGATGAGGGCTCAAAGGCGCACTCAAAATGGAGGTGAGGGCTCAAAGGCGCACTCAAAAGGAGGTAGGGTTAGAAAACGCACTACCAAAGGGATGAGGGCTCAAAGGCGCACTCAAAATGGAGGTGAGGGCTCAAAGGCGCACTCAAAATGGAGGTAGGGTTAGAAAACACACTACCCAAAAGTTGATGTTGAAACAATGATTGTCAATGTTGAAAAGCAAATGCATTATGATTGATATGCATGTATACTTACCTGAGAAATATAGGCCCCCATTTCTTCATGGTGTCTTCTTTCTCTCAAAAGTTGTAGTGTTGGTAGTAAACTTTGATGGCTTTTCCACTTTTGCTTACTCGGGTTACTATTGTGATCTTGACCTCTGGGAAGGGTTTGATGTCATCATACATCTTTGTCCTTCACCCTTTATCTCAAGAGTTACCAATTTGCTCGACATTTTCCTTAGAACAGGAATCATGGAGCCAGCCCTACCATGTGTTTTTTTATTGCCCCCCAGCTTGATCATGCCCCCAAGTGTTCAACTTGGGTTAGTTTGGGTGAGGATATGTGAAAGTAAGTTTGGGTTTTTTGTACAATGAAATGTTTTCATGTAAAAATTTTGGAACTTCCAAGTTATTCCAATCATAAAAATGATTTTGATATTGGTTCAAAATAAACTTGTTCTCAAAAATTCAAGTGATTCCTATGGACAGGTTTCTTGAAGTGATGAAAGCCTTTTGCTTTTGCTTAAAGATGAAGTGACATCTGGTTGGTCACAAAAGGTTTAAATTTCAATTTGAGGGTATTGAGAACCGAATTGATTCAAAGCATTTATTTTATTTGCATGAATAGTGATTTGACCCGCACGAGAAAGCACTGCATATCGATCCAGATTGCTGCCTTTGATCAGAAAGGGCTTTATTCAGGTATGTAATGTAGGCTTTGGCTATTGGTTATGAAGAAAATGGACATGTTACAGGCTCAAAGGTGTTTAAGGGATTTCAAGACTAAGGATCACTTGTACTTGTTTCCTGACCTTGTCTTTTGGATTTGTTTTTTTTCAAAATAGTCTTCATGCCCCCCAGTGTCGGGTTTGGGCTTTTCTCTTTGTTTTCTTCGTTTTGTTTCGTTGAGCACAATCATATCAGTTGTTTGTATGAGAAGCTCAAATCTTTTAGATCCTTAGATCTTCATCTTTTCTTTTCTTAACCAATCACTGCTTCATTTAGATGATAATGAAAGATTAAAAATTACATGATCAAATCCAGCACCATCTTCACTGCTTTGTCTGGATGATAAAAGCAACAAAACTCTCTTATTTTGCCCCCAGGTGAGGTGTGATCCTAGTCAAGGTTATTTCCAAAAAACATTACTAGGCTCAAATGGGACTGCAATGGATATTTTTTTAGCCTTGTGAAAGGATTATCAAGATGGCCTTTCCTCATCTCAAACTCATACATTGAGGATCGATAGGTGTTGCTTTCATGCGCGTATGCCAAATGATTTATTCAGTCAAATAAAACTCAGCTTTTGAGTCACCTCATAGTGTTGTTTATCTTTGTTGTCTTTTTTCTTTCAAGTTTTTTTTAGGTATATGTATACCTATTTAAGGAAACACTTGAATTTCCAAGATGCATTTGTTTTGGACAAATATCAACATGATTTTTGTTTTTGTACTCACTTTGGAGGTCCCAAAAAATATCCTTGAAAACATATGAGATTAATGTATAGGTTGGAAGAAAGAAAAAAAAAGAAAAGGATTCTTCATGTTGTAGTGTGGTGAGCAATTTACGCTCAAAATGTTATTACATGTAATAACAACAAGAGAGTGTGATGTGAACACAAGAAAACACATGATCTTATTTCATAAGAAAAACTCGTAACAGAAAAAGTCTATTTCAAAAGCATTAACAAAAGGCAATAACAAGGCAGGCTTCATTCCTCTATTTTGGCGAATCTGCTCAAAGGCTAACCTCCTCTCAAAGTTCTGTGTGAGAGGACTCAAAGACAATGCGGAACAACACCACGGTCAAAATTTGAGTTCTACAAAAACCGGTATTTTAATACCGAATTTATTTTTTTTACGATGTAAAATACAGACCGATATTAAGCAAAATTGATAAAACATGTGTTGGAAAAATTGTAAAAAATAAAAATAAAAATAAAAAATTGAAATGGGCCGGACCCGACCCATTTCAGTGGGCGGGCCGAACCGGCCCAAAACTAAATGGGCTGGTTACTGTGCATAAGCACAGTAACCAGCCTCTCATCAGTTGCAGAACGTGAATTAATTCACGTTCTGCATGAAAATAAAGAAGGCAGTTGCAAAGGGCGAAGGAGACGGGGCAGAGGTGTGTTTACCTGTGGTGGCGTCGTGGCGGTGCTGCTGGCGGCGACGGTGGCGGAGGCGCAGTGGCCGGCGGGTTTTCTTCTCCTTCTTCCTCTGTTTTTTTTTTCTTTTCTTCTGTTTCTGTTTTTTTTCTTTTTTCTTTTCTTCTCTTCTCTCTTCTTTTCTCTCTTCCTTCTCTCTTCCTCTCCCCTCTCTCGTCCTCCTTTTCTCCTCTTCCTCCCCTGTTTTTTAGGCGAAAAACAGGGGGGGGGGGACGTCATGGTGG
>JANKYH010001128.1:0-23289 GCA_027475595.1 Populus davidiana x Populus alba var. pyramidalis | reverse complement strand
TGCTTCTCTGAAAGTTAGCTAGTTAAGTATGTAGTGTGCAGAGAAATCTAAAAAAATAAAAGGTATATTTTATTATTTATAGAAAAATTTAATTTGTTTTTATAAATTAGTAAAATATCAATTTGTCCCTTTAATAATATCCATATATTAATTCAAGAAAATTTTAGAAATTAACTTAATCAAGTACTTATTTGATTTTTTGAGATCTAGAAATATATTCCTGTATTAATTATATTCTAGTCATTAATTTTTAAAATATATTTTAATTAAGTTATACTTAATGAAATCATCCCAGTTTAATTCCTACATAAAGATTTTTAATGTGTGTGACCTATTAATTTTCTAATATGTTGACCAAAATATAAATTATAATTAAATTAAATTAAATAATTTAATTTATTATTAATTCAACAATTGATTAATTTATATTTGAAAACAAGGTGTATCGTCTATCAACATATCATGATTTTTTAAATATTAAAAAAGTCATTAGTGATTTGACTTAACTTTTTAGTGACTAGTTTCTCAGGGCAATTAATATCATTTCATCAATAATGTTTTGATTTAACATTAAAGCATGGAGTATGTTTGTCATGTTAAATCATGTTTATTCTCTACATAATAGTCATTGATCGTTTAAATAAGATTTGAACTCTTTTCAAATCTCATTCCACCTTAATTAAGAATTTCTCAGTCAATATTATTTGAGAATAGATAAATATATATATTTTTTTATTCACCTAGGGTGATGAATCCTCTCTTTACCACTTAAATATCTTTTTATTTAATTTTAAGAATAGTGAAGTGACAGAATTGTCTTTAAAATAAATAAAACCATAAATATGGTTCCAAAGGGGGGGGTTATTTTCTTATTATTTTGTTTTATTTTTAGGTTGATCTAGAGGCTGTTTGGTAATTTTAAAAAATAAATACTATAAAAAAAAACTGTTGACATGTGCAACTCACTTGTTAGCATATGCAGGGTCGTCTGGTGACCAAAATAAGCCATCTCCAATGATGTTTGGAGTGGCGCATTGTCCTCTTCATATTCGCGAGATGCGTGTTAACGGTAGAAGTGCGATTGGGCTCTGATGAGCGTTTTCTTTTCTTTTTTCGCTCTTTTTTTTTCTTTTAACTTAGAAATTCATGTCAGCTCTTTCAAAAATTAATTTTGTCCTCTAGTTTGTATTTCTATTAATTTTAGTTCTCACTCTTTTGATTACTATTTGTTTTGCTTGCAATACCTTTTGAAGTTTTTTTTTTTTTAAATTTCATACCTAAACATTTTGTTTCATATAGTTTTTTTATTCAATTTAGTCCTCATTCTTTTAATTTCTATTTTCTTGGTTTTTGTTTTAAATTTTTAACCCTCAACATTTTATTTCATTTAATTTCTTTATCAAATAATGATTCTCATTCTTTTTATTGCTATTTTTTAATTTTTTTCTTAATCTATTTTATTTTTCAATTTAATGCCTAATTATATTTTTCATTTGGTTTTTATACCATATTTTATCCTCATTACTTTGATTACTATTTATTTTGTTTTGAAAAAAAAATTATGATTGGAAATTTTACTTCTTTAGTTTTCTTTTTTGTGTTTACTTTTCTACACGGTAATCATATTCTCGTGATCTGGATAATTGGTTTTGAATATTGAGGCTTGAGCTTTGTTATATGCTCAACTTTTATTTTTTGGAGTTTATATTGATCTTATATCCTGGGTGGAGGGTTAGTCGAGTTAACCCAAGTTGACTAAATGTTTTTTTCTCAATTAATACTATTTGAGAACAGATGAAATATTTTCCCTAATTCACCTACTATGATGAATCATCTCTTAATCATTCAAGTATTTTCATATAGTTCATGTTATACCCAATGTTTGCCTTTTCATTACCTCAATTAAGATAACATGTAACAAGATCAAAACATAACATTATTTATATAAGATAGCTTTGTAATCACAAGTTTAAGCCAAGTCTAAGGTCTTGATAGTCAGCCAAGTCCAAGGTAATGTGAGTCTTGTTGTAACCCATTTTTGGGTCCCCACAAAAAAATAAAATAAATAGCCAAAGACGGTTAGAAAAATAACAGGAGGCAGAAGCGCTCAGAAAATGGTCGGAAAATTGGTCAAGGAGGTTAAAAAAATACAAAGATTGGATTTTTGACAGTATATTCTTGAAGATGAGAGCCTTGTTGGAAGGAAATTTGAATTTGAGGAGGAAAAGCCCAAGTTTGGATGTTTATGGACTTAATTGGATTTTTAATGATTTTATAGGAGATTTGATTGCAAGAAAAATTGATTTTAAGTCAATTTGGGCTTTAATTAGAAAGAAATTTAAGTTCTGGCGCCAAATATATTTTTTAGGATTTTATTGGGTCAAATCAGGGGCTTAATTGCATAAATATGAAGTTTAATGGCCATTAGGGGCTTAATTAAGAAAATCCGAAACCAGAGACCAAATGGAAGAGGCGCATAAATGGAGGGCTGCAATTATTCGGTTCAGGGGCCTAATTGAAGAAATGAAAGTTTATTAATCAATTGAGGGCTCAATTGCATAAATCAGAGGCCAAGGACTAAAGTAAAAAACGCGGCCAACAAGAGGGGCGGGGACCGAATTTGGCAGGGATACAATTGAAATGAACAAGAAATGATGAAGGGCTGATTTGAAGTTTGGCTCATTTAAATGAAACGGCGGGTTTTATCCAAAACGACGCCGTTTCATATATATATATATATATATAAAAAGACCAGAACGGTGTCGTTTTGAATGACACTGTTCATCTTCCTCCTTCCCCCCGAATGAGCAACAACAGGAGACGAAAACCATTTTCAAAACTTCCCGCCTCTCTATCCTCGCCCCCACCGAAGCCCCACAAGACCACCGAAGGGGTCACTGGCCGACCAGCTGTTGCGTGATTGAAGGCGCACTAGCAAAAGGCACACCTGCTCCTTTTTCCCCTATAAATAGAGAGAGACCGAAGGAGAGAGGGGACCCGAGGATAGAGGGGGGGAGAGAAATAACGAGAGAAAGAGAGGGGACCCGAGGATAGAGGGGGGGAGAGAAATAACGAGAGAAAGAGAGGGGAGAGCAGGAACAAATCGAAAACAAAAACGAAACCAAAAGCAGAGGAAAACGACTAAGGAGGAGAGGACCACCGTGAACGAAAGAAAACATGGGAAAGTGGAGGAGGAAGAAATCTCTCGCCGCCGTTAGGGCAACAGCAACACCGCTCGGAGCCGCCGTCTACGAGTCACGCCACCGCAGCACCGCCTCCTCCACGTCAGGTAAATTTTCTTCTTCCCCCTTCGTTTTCGTTGCAGGCGTTACCTCCTGCATGCAGAGTTCTGCACGCAGGAGGCGGGGGGAAGAAAATTAATTCTTCCCCCCCTGGGCCGAGGGTGCTGGCCCAGCCTTGCAAGTCTGGGCCGGTCCTGGCCCAGACTGTAGAAGTTGTTGAGCCGAGATTGGCCCAATTTCATTTTGGGCTGAGGTCGGCCCGTTTTTTATTTTTGGGCTGAGCCTGGCCCATTTATTTGGGCTGGCCCAGCCCATAATATAATACATTATATATATTATAAATAATACATATATATGTGTGTATATATATTATATTACAAAAAATATAATAAAAACATAAAAAAATATATTCTAAAAAATCTTGAAAAATATTGTTGATTTTCCTGTATTTTTTGTTAAAATGGTTTAATGTTGGTTTGTATTTTTATACTGTAAAGATATAAATCCAGTATTAAAATACCTGGTTTTCGTCAAAACATCAAAGATTTTCAAAATAAAAAATGTTTTTTACTTTAAAAAAAAAATTCCAAAAGTCCTTAAAATATTTGTGGATTTTTCCTGCAGATTTCTTTATTTATTGTTATATATTGGTTTGTATTTTTATACTGGGAAGATACAAATTCAGTGTTTAAAATACCCGTTTTTCATAAAAAAAAAATATTTACAAAAAAAAAATGTGTTTTTCTTGCGTGTTGCATACAACCAATACTCTAACATGTTTTGAATGTTCTTTTTATATAAAAAAAAATATATTGGAAACTTTGAAAGTGTGTTTTCGCATTGATTTCTTAAACACAAATTATTTTCTTGCATTTCTGGATTTTACAACATGTTTGTAAAACTCCAAAGGGGTATGGCCAATATTCCAAAAAACTATAAAAAATCTTATTTTGGGGAGGAAATGCATTATTATTACTGCTAATGTTTGGATAAAGAAATCTTTAAAAGGATGAATATCGAAAATATTATTGGGAGTAATAAATCCGCACACATTCTTGAAAAGAAGCCTTGATTATAATCGAGGACATTTCAAAATTTTAATTTTTTTATTCCACGATTTACGAATCGCAAACTCTTGAAATACTAAGGGAAAAATGAGCTCTCAAAGCACATGGAATCTCCTTAGATTTCTATCCAAAATCAATTGACGAGACTAGAAAACACCAACACCATAGATTATAAGAGCAAACCAAACACCAAGCAGCTTACCTTAGGTAGGGCGTTTTAGGGGTGCTAATACCTTCCCTTTACGCAACCAGTCCCTTGCCTTAGAATCTCTAAAAGACCAATTAGGGTTCCTAGTAACCAAAATATTAGGTGGCGACTCCAAAGAACCAAATCAGTAAAACAAAATGAAAGTCGCCAATCGAATGTCGCAAAAATTTTTTTTTATATTTTTTGTGGGGTGCGACAGAATGGCGACTCCGCTGGGGACCCTTGGACTAAGCTTGTTTTGTTTGTTTGTTTATGCTATGTGTTTTTTTTTTAAAAGCTTTAGCATATATCTTTACATTCTATCATACATGGCATAGTCATGCATCACTTTATTATTATTATTATTATGTTTTGGAGGGCACACACATGTAACTTTAAGTTTAAGTGGGGGGCTAGCTGCTTGCCTTATGACTTGAGTCAAGGTTTAAGTTTGTGTAAACCCCACCTCTTTGCTGAGTGTTTAGACTGATTGTGATTGGTACACGTACCATCCCACTATCTGCTAGACCTCCATATCGCCTTTACGAAGGTGATCACTGGAACCGCAAGAGACCCTCTTTTAGAGACCCAGTAGTAAACCTACCCTATGTTTCACGTAGAAGAACTAGAACCTATCCTAAGGGTGTATGTTCCAATATATCTTTTGCATCAAAACGCATCAAAACAAGTCTAAACCCCATGCATTTTGAATTGCAGGATTTGTGAACGAAATGGCCATCATCACTAAATCTTCCATCGTAGAGTATGGAAAAAATTCTGAACTGTCACAATTGACTGAAGGAGACTGCCTTAGAAGCGATGCTAAGAAGATGTCACCAATCAAAAACATAAATTGCATATTGAATGAGGTGAACAAATTAACGACTCATTTTCAGAATGTGGATAAAGATGCATTTTTTAGGAAATACGGACGTTTGATGGAAATTGCAAAGGTAGAAGTTTTAAGCCCAGCTGTGTGAGCTTTAGTTCATTTTTGGGATCCAGACTACCGATGTTTTTCCTTTGGAAGCATAGAATTGTGCCCCACGGTTGAGGAATATGGATTGTTGACCGAGTTTCCCAACGACCTGTATCGGATTTATTCTCCTTTAAGATCCGACAAGATCATCCCTGAACTGTCAAAACTGCTCAGAATCTCCAACTTGGAAAAGTTTCTGGAAAAGAATGGTACCGGTTTGAAATGGAGGATGCTAGAATTGGAAAAGAAGTCAGGAGTAGAAAAAGAGAGATTGATTGCCCTAGGTATATTTGGCCTTGTGTTGTTCCCAAGTCAGATTGGTTTAGTGAGTTTGGAGGCCGCTGCTGCTTACGTGGAGTATGAGAATACACAAATCAATCCAGTGGCTGTTATTTTAGGCGAAACAATTTTGACACTTAACCATTGTAGGAGGGCTGGAAAAGGAGCAATGAGATGCTGCACGCAACTGTTGTATATTTGGATGGTTAGCCATATCGAGACAAATAAACCTGTCTTCAATAATTTTTTGTGGTTCATCCAAAAACCCCTAAAGTTAGTAGAAGAAGAAGAATGGGGAGATCTAGACAACCAGGGTTGGGTTGATAAATTAGAAGGTTTTCCTAATAGCGATTTTAAGTGGAGAACCCCATGGGTAACGACAGTGAAGGTCCTAATGAGTTATGGACAAAGGCGTTGGGTACCATTGGTGGGGATTACGGGTTATGTGAGTTATGCTCTTGCCTTAGTGGTAAGACAACTTGGGGGCATGCAGTTCATTCCAAGGACTATGGTAATTGCTCAATTCTCTGGTTTATTCAAAGATCCCATGGCAGAAGAAGTTTTGGAGATCATCAAACAAGATTGGAAGCATCTAGTGTTGGTGGAGATAGAAGGGTTGAGAGATCCAAGTGTGAGCGAATGATATGTAAAATGGAGAGACTCAGCTACTTCAGCCACGCCTGGCGTAGAAGCTAAATCTCCTCAAGCTGTAGCGGAGCCTATTAAGAGAAAAAGGGTTAGCAGTGAAGAAGAATTGAGAAGGCAAGTGGAAAAACTAAGAATAGAGTTGAGAAAGAGCAGAAAGGACAAAGCAATGTTGGAAGAAATGATGCTAGAAGAGGATAAAAGAAGAACATTTCTAGATGAGAAAATACAGTCTAGAGATGCGAAAATAACAAAGCTGGAGTTAAAGTTGGTTGAGGAGAAGATTGCTAGGGAAGGAAGTGAGAAGGAGCTTAAAGGGTTGAGTTTGGATTGGATGCAAAGTTGCTATAAACTTGAAGCAATGGAGATGGACTTTAGCGATTGCCAAGAAAGTGCAGAATATTACCAAGAAAAATTTGCGCAAGTGCAATTCAAACTGATGGATAGGATTAGGAAGTATGAGGATTTGAATAAGAAATATATGGAGTTGGAAAGCGAAAGGGGAGGATTCAAGGATGTTAAAGCAGAGTTAGCGGTCAAGAAGAATGAGATAAAAGTTATGAGGATAAAGCTTGACAAAGAACGCGAAAAGTTGAAGTATTTAGACGAGAAACTAGTAGCAATGGAAAAGCACAAAGATCAAATCGACGAAGAAAAAATGATAAAAAAGAGAACCAACATGTTGCTCATAGAAAAAATGACCAAAACAGATGAGCAAATGGACGAAGCTGCTGCACATGCTCGAATTGTTAGAATCAATGCGTGGAATGTGGGAGGAGACATCATTCGCTATCGCCGAAGCCTAGCTGAAACTGATGCCTTTCTAGGGAAGATTGAGAACCGCGGCTTTGCTTTCTTACCTTTGGCTAAAGAGTTTAGGGAGGAAAGGGATTAGCATGCTGTATTTCTTTTATTTCTAAATGTATTTTTATCCAAGCCTTAATGAAAAGGGCGTTGACCCATCTTCTTATGCAAAAATCTGTCTCTTGGTGAACATGATTCAAGCAAACGACTCGAAAGGCAGAACTCCTATCAAAGCAATGTGATAAGAGAATGCTTATAATGTGATGGCTGTTATTCGTACCCAATAAAACATGCATTTTTCAATCATGCATCCATCACAATCATACATTTTTCTCATACATCTATGCACGCATCTACAGATCGTGGAACATAGGTCTCACATCTAGAGTCCATTAAACCCGGTCCAGATCAAGAATGGAAAACGAAGAAAGAGCTCACTTAGAGTCGCACTACCAGACCGAGTTGGAATCTGTGAAAAATGAAGTTTCCCAACTGACCAATCTGCTTGAGCAAATTTTAAGAGCCAAAAACGGGGAGGGAACGTCTACCCAACCACCTATAGGAGCACCGTCAGTTCATATCCCGGGAGTATCTCAGAACTTGGGGGCAGATTCAGTGACGGGGCAGCACTTTGCACCTGCCATTCCCATTCAGCCACCTCAAGCTCACATCACTGTAGATTTAACAGCCGAAGGGCCTTCCGATAATAGGTCCACTGGTTTTATGAACGATGACAAGATATCAGCTTTGGAAGAAAGGTTAAGAGCAGTCGAGGGAAATGACTGGTTTGACCCCATGCGAGCGTCGGAAATATGCTTGGTACCAAACATCACGGTACCAAAAGATTTTAGGATACCAGAGTTTATAAGGTACACTGGGTTGGAATGCCCAAACACTCACCTTCGATCTTATTGCAATAAGATGGCTGAGGTGATTCATGATGATAAGTTACTGATCTACTTTTTCCAAGACAGTCTATCGGGATCTGCGCTAAGTTGGTACATGAGGCTGGATAATGCCAAGATTAAGAAATGGAAGGACTTAGTGGAGGCTTTCCTGAAGCAATACAAGTTCAATTTGGAAATTGCTCCAGATCGAACGAGCCTTATGTCAATGGAAAAGAGAAGCCAAGAATCAGTGAGGGCTTATCCGCAAAGATGGAGGGACGAGGCCACGCATGTGCAACCCCCTTTGATAGAAACGGAGATGGTGACTTTGTTCGCCAATACATTCAAGGCACCTTACTATGAGCATTTAATGGGTAGCTCATCTCAACATTTCTATGATGTTGTACGTGTGGCGGAAAGAATAGAGTAAGGAATTAAAGCTGGGCGCATAGCGGAGCCTTTAGAGAAGAAAGGTTTTATTGGAAGGAAAAGAGAAGGTGACGTTAACAATTTGGAAGGCAGGTACAAAGGCAAAAAAGTAAATTTCCATAGTCCACAAGCACCTACCTCTCAATTCTCACGCATAAACTTTAACCAACCTTTTTCACCTAACCGAGCAAATAACCAGCCAAACTACCAAAATCACCACCAAAGACCCCACACAAGATACATTCCAGAACAACTACCGCCATTACCCATGCCTTTGAAGGGTATGTATGCCCAACTACTGAGCATTGGACAAATAGCTCCTATCCCTACACTACCACTACAACCACCATTCCCAATTTGGTACAAGCCCGAGTTGACTTGCGAGTACCATGGAGGTAATCCCGGGCATGGGATTGAAACCTACTATGCTTTCAAGAAAAGGTTATTGGAGCTTATTAAGATGGGATGGGTATCCTTCAAAGACAAGCCCAATGTTAATTCAAACCCATTGCCTAAGCATGCTCCAAATAGTGGTGGAATAGGCATGATCGAAGTGGGAAATCAAGGCAAGGTGTTGAAGGTGCCGATGAAAAGGTTGTACGACATGTTAGTACAATCAGGATTTCTAGAGGCAAGGGTGGTAAGCCAATTAGAGAGAGGTGACTACTGTGAGTTCCACGGAAGAGATGGACATCATATTGAGGATTGCGCCGAGTTTTGCGAAAATATCGCAAAAATGTTGAAGATGGGACAATTGAGGATTGAACCCATGGAGAGCAAGTGTGAGGTGAGCATGATGGAAGGTCAAGATGAGATGGCAGGAGTTTACAGGGTCCAACAGACTGCTAATGGGCCCCTAAGGCTGATCTTGATTAAACCATCCTACACAAAAGAGAATCACAATGCCATGCCGTATAATTATGGGTATGCCTCCAACATTCGAGTGCCTCTTCCTTTGTTCCATACTGAGATAAGTGGTTTGACCAGGAGTGGTCGTTGCTTTACGCCTGAAGAATGGAGGAAGGAAAAGGGTAAAGAAGTGGTAGATCTGGACAAAGCACCAGAAGTTAATAAGCCGGTAACGGAAGAGGAGTCGAATGAGTTTTTGAAGTTGATCAAGCATAGCGAATATTGCATATTGGATCAACTAAAAAAGACTCCAGCTCGGATCTCCCTTATATCCTTGATACTCAGCTCTGAGCCGCATCGAAATGCCTTGCAAAAGGTATTGAATGAGGCATATGTACCCCAAGACATTGAGCATAAAACCATGGAGCATTTAGTAGGGAGGATTCATGCAACTAATTACCTCTACTTCACGGCTGATGAGCTTGATGTTGAAGGCACCGGACACAACAAGCCTTTATACATTACTGTTAGGTGCAAAGACTGCCTCGTAGGGAAGGTGCTCGTCTATAATGGCTCGGCCCTCAACGTGTTACCAAAGCACATTTTGGAGGAAATGCCGATTGATGAATCCCATATGAAGCCAAGTACCGCTCGGAGCCACGCCAGGTAAATTTTATTCTTCCCCCTTCGTTTTCGTTGCAGGCGTTACCTCCTGCATGCAGAGTTCTGCATGCAGGAGGCAGGGGGAAGAAAATTAATTCTTCCCCCTGCTAGGCCGAGGGTGTTGGCCCAGCCTTGCAAGTCTGGGCCGGTCCTGGCCCAGACTGTAGAAGTTGTTGGGCCGAGGTCGACCCGTTTTTTATTTTTGGGCTGAGCCTGGCCCATTTATTTGGGTTGGCCCAGCCCCATAATATAATACAGTATATATATTATAAATTATTATAAATAATACATATATATGTGTGTATATATATTATATTAGAAAAAATATAATAAAAACATAAAAAAATATATTCTAAAAAATCTTGAAAAATATTGTTGATTTTCCTGTATTTTTTGTTAAAATGGTTTAATGTTGGTTTGTATTTTTATACTGTAAAGATACAAATCCAGTAGTAAAATACCTGGTTTTCGTCAAAACATCAAAGATTTTCAAAATAAAATTTTTTTTTTACTTTCAAAAAAAAATTCCAAAAGTCCTTAAAATATTTGCGGATTTTTCCTGCAGATTTCTTTATTTATTGTTATATATTGGTTGGTATTTTTATACTGGGAAGATACAAATTCAGTGTTTAAAATATCCGTTTTTCGTAAAAAAAAAAAATATTTACAAAAAAAAAAAGTGTTTTTCTTGCGTGTTGCATACGGCCAATACTCTAACATGTTTTGAATGTTCTTTTTATATATAAAAAAAATATTGGAAACTTTGAAAGTGTGTTTTCGCATTGATTTCTTAAACACAAATTATTTTCTTGCATTTCTGGATTTTACAACATGTTTGTAAAACTCCAAAGGGTATTGGCCAATATTCCAAAAAACTATAAAAATCTTATTTTTGGGGAGGAAATGCATTTATTATTTACCGCTAATGTTTGGATAAAGAAATCTTTAAAAGGATGAATATCGAAAATATTATTGGGAGTAATAAATCTGCACCCATTCTTGAAAGAAGCCTTGATTATAATCGAGGACATTTCAAAATTTTAATTTTTTATTCCACGATTTACGAATCGCAAACTCTTGAAATACTAAGGGAAAAATGAGCTTTCAAAGCACATGGAATCTCCTTAGATTTCTATCCAAAATCAATTGACGAGACTAGAAAACACCAACACCATAGATTATAAGAGCAAACCAAACACCAAGCAACTTACCTTAGGTAGGGCGTTTTAGGGGTGCTAATACCTTCCCTTTACGCAACCAGTCCCTTGCCTTAGAATCTCTGAAAGACCAGTTAGGGTTCCTAGTAACCAAAATATTAGATGGCGACTCCAAAGAACCAAATCAGTAAAACAAAATGAAAGTCGGCAGTCGAATGTCGCAAAAAACAAAATTTTATATTTTTTGTGGGGTGCGACAAGTCTAATCAACATACCAGACCTAAGGCACCTGGACTTAGTAGTCAGCCAAGTTTAAGGCACTTGAACGTGACAATCAAGTCTAAAGTGACGTGGGTCTGACAAACATGCCACACTCAAGGCACTTAGACATGGCCTTCCACTAAGTCCAAAACATTTGAACTTGGCAATATTATGTCTAATGCACTTGGACTTGACATTCCTCAAAGTTCTAGGTAATATGAGTCTAAAAAACATGTCAGACCCAAGGCATTTAGACTTGACAATCAACCAAGTTCAGGACAACGTGAGTCTCGCAAATACGCTAGACCCTAGACACTTGGACATGACAGTTAGTGAAGTCCAAGGTAACTACCATCCTCCCTTAGCGTGCCCACCTTTTTAGGTATATAAAAGTCCTTCAAGACCCATCATATTTTCACCAAATATTAATATAGATATAAGGGATAATTATTCATCATTAACTATTATCAGGATAAAATTACACTTTAGACCTTTTTTTATTAAAAAAACAAAACTCATAAGTTATAAATACATTACATCCTTTTTTTTAACCAATCCTCCATCCTCATCCTCCATCCCCAATTGGTCCCCTCAATGATCTTCTCAATGATCTTGTTAGGTAACTCTAGCCTTTCATATCCTCACATTATTGTTTTGCTTTTGCATAACTAAAGATTTTTCCTTTTACTGTTGGATGGGGTCAAAGATGGTTGCCCCCAGCAGTGGAGAATGCAACACCATCAAATTCTTTCCAGCATTCATGAGCCTTACTTTGGAGCTTATTGGGCGCTATGTTCTGCCTGATAGATTTGTTTTGCCGATAATGTATCGCCACTTGGACCTCAGGTACTGTTAAATTTTGTTTTGCCGCGAGCTCATTTGCCTAGAATACATGCAATTCCACGTATTTGGTTTCCCTTGGCCGCTATATTATGGATGCACATTACAAGTTATGCCTGTATGCAGGCATCAACACTAGTGGTATCAACGGAGAAGTGATGTCAGGCCTAGAATACATGCATCTCTTCTACCATTTTGATCTTATTATTCTAGTTTAGAACCATTCTCATCTTGTTCTCCAATTTCTATTGTTTTCTGAAAGGTCTATATTTATGTTAACAGAGGATTACTGTTTTCATTGTACCTTCATTTGATCCAAAGCCAATTCAGGTCAGTTTTTATTTCTTTGTACCTTAATGGATGCTGCAAGTGTGCATGTTTTCAGTACTTAATTTCGAGCCAATCCTCGACATCTACGGCCCCATTAGTGTCAGTTCCGGCCGTCCAGTACTCTACACCAAATCTGTCCAAGGTCACTCGCTGTTCCCCTCTATCTCTCTTGCATATTCATATGCATGAAAGATATAAGGGTTTAGGCCGCTGTAATTTTTTAGTTTTCAGGCTGAAATGTAAAAAAGACCGATTTGATTTCTCTTTCATGTATTAGAAACTCATTTGACTTGTTCAAGAAATCGGATTTGAGGTGGGTTTTATACAATTTTACGAGATTAACTCCTTTTTTGTGTGTGTTTCTGGCTTGTTAATTGCGGTTGTTGATGGAAGTGACTGGTAATGTAGTTTATGTATTTGTAGAAAGTCTCCACTCAACACGTTCATTGATTGTTTCAAACTTGAGCAAATCATATCCATTGCTGACTGTTTGATGATTATGCTTTTACAGGAGCAAATCTCTGCCTGTGTCTCAACTGTTTTTGAGCCTTCGAATAGAAGAGTCTGCATTCATTTACTTGAGATATGTGCATGGGAAGAAAATCACTAGCAAAGTAGCAAGCACACGTGAATTTGAAAATACTCATATATTATAGGCATGGAAGCCCCATTCAGTTGACACATAATTGCTACTATAGAGACCATTACTCTATTGAAACCCATTTCGTTACCACAACGTGTCACCTGTTCCATCTTAGTTCATTGTTATTTAATTAAAAAAAAATGATAGATATGCGTCTTTAATATAAGATTGTATTTATATACTAAATTACAATGATCCGTCTGTTCTCGATACGATATTTCTGGTATCAATAACAAATAAGATATTGAGGATTCTAGGCAAATTGAATTATTATTCCAATAGACCCTAGAAAGTTTCAGGATGTAATAGTTGATTTAGTGGCTAATACTTGATAGGGCATAATCACCGATTTAGTTTTAGAAGTAGTGTTGATTTTTCATTCTTCTTCCTCATCTTTTCTCTAGCTAACTTCCGTCATCTTTTGCAGGGACATTGGTAGTCAATATCAACTTGATGTTGATAGCCCTGCTGCCATCCCGCAAATACCAGCCCCACCGCAATCAACTAGATGGGCTAGGCACAAAGACTCTCCTGATGAAGAAGACTCGCCAAGCACTGTTGAGCAGACTACTCCTCGCACTATAGGCAGCTGCTTACAGAGGGCTAGCAAGACTGCAGCCCTGACCAAGATGACTGCCAATTTTGATCAGATCTTTTGCGATCTATGGATATGAAAGCGAAGGGTACATTGCCTCTTGGTTGCAAAATTTCCTCTTCAAAATATCAGGTAATTGATGATGTCATTCAAGGAATTTTCTATATTTTTGCCTTTCTTGCTGACCTATTTGGCGACGTTTATTTAATCATTATCATATAGGAAGATACATCTTCAAATTACCTTCTTCGTGAATTGTATATGTTCAGTTTCATTTATGATGGACAATTATGTCCTTTAATGTCTGGTTATTGCTTAGGCTGACCATGCATTTAATATTTCTCATTGAGCTTCTCTTTTTGTTGGTTTGACAGAATAAAACTCAGGACAGTAAATCTACAGAGAAGACTTGGAGAACGTTCGACTGTTGTTTCAAAAGAATTTTAAAAGTTGGTGAGAGATGAGTGCTGCAATGATGTTTCAAAAGAATTTGTCGAAGGCATTCATTCTAGTAATGCATTCTATGTGACCAGGCATCTATGGTAATGCTGGAGGATTTGCAGCTGTGGTGTCTAATACGCGTAAGTGTGCAGTTCAAGCTTCAAGATTTATACATGAGGGTGAAAATGAGGGTGAAAACGGTAGCACCCAATCAACTGAAACTGTAGATGGCTCTTTGCAGCCTTCATTTGAATGTTCAGATGAGGGACTTGGATTTACATGGTTTCTTGGGTACCTGTTTCTTGTCAGACATCTTATACTTCGTTATTGAAAAAGGAAAACTGCTCTATTTAGATACCAGAACAAGGAGAAGCTTAGCTCCACTGATGACCATAGAGAACTCAAGAACCCTTAGGAAGCATAAAGCAAAAGCATTTTTCAAATGAAAGGAGAACTAAACAAAGATAGGACGACTCCTTGAGCCGTACACCAAGGTAGTATTTTGGTTCCTGTAAAAGCCCCTCTGCAGCTCCAATCAGAGTACTATAACTTCATAACTATTTTCTTCAAACTGCTCACCTTCTCCATACGAGGAAATACTAGCTCATGGCACAACAAATCGTATCTGCTTAATCGGTACCTTCTTAAATCAAAAGTTTGTCCTGCCTGGAAATGAAAATAGAAAATGAGTGTTTTATATTTTGCTTATTATATTAGCATCCTTGGTTACGTGTTTCTTGATTCCAGGTTCAGTAGTTTGCTTAGGTGATCTGTTCACTACTGTTGACATTCTTTTTTATTGAATATTTCTTTTCAAGCCTTTTCTTGTATAACAATTTTCTTATTTGGTACTTTTCTTTGTGCTTCTTGCAGGCTGCAAGCTTCACAATGAAGAAGACACCAGCTGAGAGGTCATATGTCTCAGCACTTTGTAGAATACTTGTCATACTCCATTTTCGGGTATCAGAATAAGGTGTGATAAAATTAATGAGAAAACTCTTGAATCAGGCGGCTGAAACTGTATCACTAAGGAAAGACCTTTGTAAAGGAGTTGAAACAGATGGCTGAATGATTCAAGTCAGTAGACAAGCAACCAGAAGAGGAGCTATTGGATGATCAATCAAGATTTATTTTAGGTAAATTTCTTCTTTTCCTAGGAAATTCCTGAAAGATCTGCGTCTTTAATGGCAGTTCGCTAGATATGTTAGTCACAAACCACAAAAAAAAAAAAAAAAAGTAAATCAAAGAAATGCTGAGAAGATGAAATATAAGACTGTATTTATATACTAAATTACAATGATCTGTCTGTGCTCGTTACGATAATTCTGGTATCAATAACAAATCAGATATTGAGGATTCTAGGCAAATTGAAAAATTATTCCATTAGACTAGAAAGTTTCAGGATATAGAAGTTGATTTAGTGGCTAATACTTGATGGAGCATAATCACCAATTTAGTTTTAGAAGTAGTATTGATTTTTCAGTCTTCTTCCTCTTCTTTTCCCTAGCTAACTTCTGTCATCTATTGCAAGGACTTTGGAAATCAATGTCAACTTTGATGTTGATAGCCCTGCTGCAATGCCACAAACACCAGCCCCGCCGCAATCAACTAGACCATCTTGTTCTAGAAGATGGCTAGGCACAAACTCTTCTGATTAAGAAGACTCGCCAACCACTGCTGTGCAGCCTGCTCCTCCCACTACAGGCAGCTGATCACAGATGGCTAGCAGGACTGCTGCCCTGACCAAGATGACTGTCAATGCAACCATTAGGAATTGCTGAATATGATGAAGAGGAAGAAGATTCTGAGGTTACATCAGGGGAAGATTCGTATGACTGTCCATTATGCTGAATGAGCATTTTACAGATTTTCCCTGCAAATATCGTGCTTTCTCAACACTATAATCTGTTGTATTCTTGTTGTCTTTGTTAATGCTGGGTTTCGTATGGAAGTTAGATAGGTTCGGTAGCTCTTTTGGAGTGTTCATTTTACTTTGGGGGGATGGACATCCTGCCAGTAAAATCACCTCTAAACTACTTGTGTGAATCTTAATTCATCTATGAGATTGAAGTAAGTTCTCATGAGTTTTCCAGGGTTGTACCTTTGCCCAAGCTTTTCATTTCTGGGGTCAATATTTCTCTGTACATCGGGCCATGTCAGTTCAAGGAATCGTGGGCTGAACTTTTGGATGTTGCTTTATCAGTTGGGGATTTTCTTTTGATTGTACAACAATGAACAAAGAGAAATTTAAAAGCACAATCCATATGTTGCAAGCAGAAGTCACAGCTCACACCCACAAGGACAAGTTAAAGGTAGATAGATAGGCTTGTAGCCGGAATCCGGGAAGTTCCTACATAGCAATGAAACCAAGCCTTATTCTCCTAGTAATAACTCGCTTAGAAACCCTCCCTCCTCAGGGAAGTTCCTACATCTCACACGGGCAAACTTGCACCACAATTTTGAAACCAAGCATAGGATGAAACGAAGAACGAAAGAGTCATCAAAAAATCATTAGTGGTTTGACTTGACCTTCCAGTGATTAATTTTTCAGTGTAATTAATATTCTTTTATCATTAATATTTTGATTTGACATTAAAGTATGGGGTATATCTGTCATGTTAAATCATGTTTATTCTCTATATAATAGTCATTGATTATTTAAATAATATTTGTAACTCTTTTTAATCTCATTCCTCCTTGGTTATGAATTTCTCA
Source organism: Populus davidiana x Populus alba var. pyramidalis (assembly GCA_027475595.1). Taxonomy (NCBI): domain Eukaryota; kingdom Viridiplantae; phylum Streptophyta; class Magnoliopsida; order Malpighiales; family Salicaceae; genus Populus; species Populus davidiana x Populus alba var. pyramidalis. Next base: position 6,276 of record JANKYH010001128.1, on the reverse strand, counting down.
GTCAATACTATTTAAGAATAGATAAACTATATTTTTTAATTCACTTAGGATGATGAATCTTCTCTTTATCACTCAAGTATTTTTTATTATTATTTCTTAAGAATAGTGAAGAGACATAATTTTTCCTTAATAAAAATAATATAAGTATGGTTCCAAGGGGGTTTTTGTATTTTTCTTAATTTTTTAAAGTTGAGCCAGGGGTTGTTTGGTAATTTTAGAAAATAAATATTATAAAAAAAACTGTTGACGTGTGCAAATCATGTGTTAGCGCATGTAGAGCCGTTCGATGACCAAAATCAGTCATCTACAACAATGTTTGGAGGGGAGCGTTGTCCTCTTTGCATTGGCGAGGTGTGTGTTCACGGTAAAGGTGAGGTTGGGTTCCAATGAGCTTTTATTTATTTATTTTCTTATCTCTTCTCTTTCTTTTAGCTTAAAAATTCATGTGTCCTTCCAAAAATTGATTGAGTCCTCTAGTTTCTATTTCTATCAATTTTAATTCTCATTCTTTTGATAACTATTTGTTTTGCATTTAATACTTTTTGAACTTTTTTTTTAAAAAAAATCAGACATTTTGTTTCATTTAGTTTTTGTATCCAATTTAGTTTTCATTCTTTGATTTTTTTTTTTGTGTTTTACTATTTTCTTGATTTGTTTTTATTTTATTTTTTCCTTCATCAATTTATTCCCTTTAATTGTTTTTATTCAAGTTTGATCCTCATTCTTTTTATCTATGTATTTTTATTATTTTCTTGATTTTTTTTATTTTTAACCCTCAATATTTTATTTCATTTAATTTCTTTATCAAATAATGGTTCCCATTCTTTTTATTGCTATTTTTATTTTTTTTCTTTTTCAATTTAATCCCAAATTATTTTTTTTCATTTGGTTTTTATACCATATTTGATCCTTAATATTTTGATTACTATTTGTTTTTTTTTTTTTTTTAAATTATGATTGGAAATTTTAGTTCGTGATTTTTATTTGTGTTTACCATTCCGCACGATAATCATATTCTCATTATCTAGATCATTGGTTTAGAATATTAGCCCAATTTAAGTTAGGTCTTTTTTTTATCCTTTACTAATTTATTTATTTTTATTTTATCATTTGACTTTGGGTTATTGAAGCTTGAGCTTTATTATTTGTTCAACTTTTATTTTTTTGAGTTTATCACGATCTAATATCTTGGACGGAAGGTTAATCGAGTTAACCCGAGTTGACTCAATTTTTTTTTTTCTCAAATTGTTTTTAAGAATTTTTTTTATATTATTGACCTTGAGCTTTATGATTCTTTCACTTTTTTTATGTGGAGTTATTTTGAGTGCAGGTTAGTCAAGTTAACTTAGGTTTTTTCTGGCGTTTCTTTTATTTAACTTTAGTCTTTTATTCTAGGTTCTTTTAAAAAAAAACATATGATTTTTTTTTATCCCGATCTCATATTATGGATGATAAGTTGGTCAAGTTAACCTAAGTTGACTCGGTTTTGTTTTTTGATATTACTTTTTTTTAAACTTGATTTTTTTTTAATTTTATCATTTGACAATAGGTTATTAGGCTTTGAGCTTTGTTATGCTTTTTTTTTTTTTACTTTCTTTTCTTCAAGGTAATCTCGATCTCATATCCTATGTCACGTATTCGTCAAGTTAACCTGTATTGATTAGGGTTATCATCGGCTGCACATCTTTTATTATGTTAGGAATAACTTCACCAAACCCGCAACGTAGAGCAAAACACCTACCTATTCACTATTAAAAAGAGATTTATAGTATAAGTAAGATAATGTTTGTTTTTGTGGTTGGACCGTACTTTTTTAAAAAAATAATTTTTTTCTTCTACTTTCAATTAATATTTTTATATTTTAAAATTGTTTTAATATATCTATATCAAAAATAAATTTTAATAAATAATAATAAAATATTATTTTAATACATTTTCAAATAATATTTATTTTAAAAAATAATATTTGACAATAACAATATTGTATAATTACCATCACCATACACTTTCACCTTTTACATTTCTCAATAATTACTTGCCATTTCTTGCTCGCATCCCGTGCTTTTAGCTATCCTTGAAACTTTTCCACTTCTTTCTTTGTCAACATCCAATTCCTTTGCCTTAGAAAACAAGCTTTGGCTGAAACATATTTTTTATTAATTTATGAATCATAACATATAAAGTGTAATTTTAAAAAATATGAATGGTAAAATAAAAACATAATTAAACTATAAGATATTTTTATAATTATTTCTAAGAATTAACTGCTATGGATGCACTTTGAAACTGCTATGCTCATTTGGAAGAAAAGAAAAGAAAAGCAAATTATACTCAAAATCACAGTTAATTCTGGCCTATAATAAAACAAATTGAGACTCCAAGTAAATTTATGTGTTAGGGTGTGCCTATATTTGTAGAAATTCATATAATCTACTTGTAGAAACTCCTCATTTAAACACTAGTGTGTATAATAAATTTTTCAAGGCTCAACTATGTTACTAGATTCATTTGTTAAATTATGAATTATATCAACTTCAAGTTTCCCTCGTCAGATTCTGATCCTTAATCTATGTTTAGAAGTTCAATCAGGACCATGCTATTTGTGAGAAGTCCTCATAAAACCCATTTTATTATGGTTAGAAAAGGATAGAAGTGTTTCAAGCAGATAGTGTTCATTAGATTCTGAACCTGCAATAATCTTGACCACAGTTATCCTCAGCAACATGTTGAGGCAATTTCTTCCTTTCTCTGTCAGTTTAATCATAGGCTCGTTATATTTCCCTGCACAGAGGGTCATGTCAGCGCAAGGGATCGTGGGCTAAACTTTTGGATGATGTTGCATTATCACTTTGATTTTTCTTTATCATTTTAGTTTTGGTATCTAATTTAATTCTTGTTTTGTTGAATGTTTTTTTTTTAATATAATTTACTCTTTTCTTGATTTATTTTTTCCTTTATCATTTTATTTTTTTAATTTTTTTATTTAAATTTTATCATTATTCTTTTAATTTCTTTTTTCTTATTATTTTCTTGATTTATTGTTTTTTATTTTTAACTCTCAATATTTTATTTCATTTAATTTCTTCATTAAATAATAGTTTTTATTCTTTTTATTGCTATTTTTAAATTTTTTCTTATTTTATTTTATTTTTTAATTTAATCCCAAATTATTATTATTTTTATTTGGTTTTTAAACCATATTTGATCCTTTTGATGTTGCATTATCACTTTGGATTTTTCTTTTGATGGTACAACAGAGAACAAAGAGAAATTTGAGAGTTTTTTTCTACACGCAGTAGACAAAAATATTTCACAAATTAGCACAGTAGTGGATAAGTACATTAGCATATGAGCAACTAGGCATGTTTGTGTTTTTCTTGTTGAAATCATTTTCAATGATATTTAAAGTTTTATAATCAGAATTATTTGAGAAAGTAATTATTCTTTATAAAAATACATTTTGACTTTTGCATAGATAAATTATTTGAGAAAGCAAAAATTTCAATTGAAAAGAAAAATCAAGGTGGAATGTTGTCTTCTAATCACAGACGTGTTGCTTCTCAGAAACTTCAATTGCTTTAATACAGGCATGGCTAGTCAAGTCCGCACCGTGTGGAGCCTAATGTAATTCTTTAAAATTTAAGTGTGTAGAGCCACGCGGGTTGGCAAGCGCGGGAAGAAGACGTTTAGTAACCAACAAGGAAATTCAAGTTGACAGATGTTGTCTTTGAATCACAGCCGTGTTGCTGCTCGGAAACTTCAATGTTAGTCAAGTCAGCACCGTGTGGAGCCTAATCAGTGTAGTTAAAAGAGAGCGGTTTTAATATTTTGATAAAATTGAACCACCACTCTAAAATCACAAATATTTGAAAATATAATAACCTTTCTCTATTCATGTCCAAGTTAGACTAATATTTGATTATTCCACGGAGTGAGCAATTATTTGGTCCTTCTGCACTTCTCTTTTCCATAACCAATCTTGCGTTTTCATTTGACAGATTTCGTCTTCCTGTCACAGCCATGTTCCTTCTCTGAATCTTCAATTGCTTTATTATAGCCATAACTAGTCAAGCTCCACCGTGTGGAGCCTAATCAATTTATTCACAGAATAGCACAGGTAAAGCCCATCACCAAACACTTTTACCTTTTCCGTTTCTCATCTCAAACTGCTCTGACTTCTCAATATTTACTTACCATTTCTTGCTCACATCCCCTTCTTTTAGTTATCCTTGCAGCTTTTCTACTTCTTCCTGTCAACATCCATTTCATTTCCATTCGAAACCAAGCTATGGCTGATGCAATTCTTTCTGCTCTCGCGAGTACAATCATGGGGAACTTGAATTCCCCAATTCTTCAAGAGCTTGGACTTGCTGGGGGCCTAACGACCGAGCTTGAAAATCTCAAGCGCACGTTCAGAACCATTCAAGCTGTGCTGCAAGATGCAGAGGAGAAGCAGTGGAAGAGTGAGCCTATCAAGGTGTGGCTCAGCGACCTCAAGGATGCAGCTTATGTTGTTGATGATGTACTGGATGAGTTTGCAATTGAAGCTCAGTGGCTTCTGCAGCGAAGAGATCTCAAAAACCGAGTAAGATCCTTCTTTTCTTTTGGTCATAATCCACTAGTTTTTCGAGAAAGGATGGCTCATAAATTGAAGAATGTTAGAGAAAAACTAGATGCCATTGCCAAGGAGAGACAAAATTTCCACCTAACAGAGGGGGCTGTGGAGATGGAAGCAGATAGTTTTGTTCAGCGTCAGACTTGGTCTTCGGTGAATGAATCAGAAATTTATGGAAGAGGCAAGGAGAAAGAGGAACTAATCAACATGCTGGTCACTACTTCAGGTGATCTCCCTATTCATGCCATAAGGGGGATGGGGGGGATGGGTAAAACAACACTTGCTCAACTGGTCTTCAATGAAGCAAGTGTTAAACAACAATTCAGTTTGAGGATCTGGGTGTGTGTATCTACTGATTTCGATCTCAGAAGATTAACAAGAGCCATCATAGAGTCCATTGATGGTTCCTCTTGTGGTCTTCAAGAATTGGATCCCTTGCAACGATGCCTCCAACAGAAGTTAACTGGAAAGAAGTTTTTGCTTGTATTGGATGATGTGTGGGATGATTATGGTGATAGGTGGAATAAATTGAAGGAGGTATTAAGGTGTGGAGCTACAGGTAGTGCTGTCATAGTAACTACGCGTATTGAGATGGTTGCTCGTAGAATGGCAACAGCTTTTGTCAAGCACATGGGGAGATTGTCTGAAGAAGATTCTTGGCGGTTGTTTCAACAGCTTGCATTCGGGATGAGAAGGAAAGAGGAGCGGGCACCCCTGGAAGCCATTGGAGTATCAATAGTGAAGAAGTGTGGTGGTGTTCCTTTAGCTATAAAGGCACTAGGGAACCTAATGCGGCTAAAAGAAAGTGAAGATCAGTGGATAGCTGTCAAAGAAAGTGAGATTTGGGATCTAAGAGAAGAAGCAAACGAGATCTTACCTGCTTTGAGGTTGAGTTACACTAATCTATCACCACATTTGAAGCAATGCTTTGCGTATTGCGCTATATTTCCAAAAGATCAGGTGATGAGGAGGGAGAAGCTGGTTGCTTTGTGGATGGCAAATGGCTTTATTTCTTGCAGAACAGAAATGGATTTGCACGTCATGGGCATTGAGATGTTCAATGAACTAGTGGGAAGGTCATTTCTGCAAGAGGTCGAGGATGATGGATTTGGCAACATAACATGTAAAATGCATGATCTTATGCATGATCTTGCACAATCCATTGCAGGACAAGAGTGCTATACGCCAGAAGGCGATGGGGAGCTGAAAATTCCTAAAACTGCCCGTCATGTTGCTTTTTATAACAAATCAGTAGCTCCGTCTTCTAAAGTTCTCAAGGTCCTATCACTTCGCTCACTTCTTGTGAGGAATGAACAGTATGGGTATGGATGGGGAAAGATTCCTGGTCGAAAACATCGAGCCTTGAGTTTAAGAAATATCCGGGCCAAGAAATTGCCGAAGTCAATTTGTGATTTGAAGCATATAAGGTATCTAGATGTATCAGGCTCCGAGTTCAAAACACTGCCTGAAAGTATAACCTCACTCCAAAACCTCCAGACACTAGATCTGAGTTCTTGCAAACAGCTCATCCAATTACCCAAAGGTATGAAGCACATGAAAAGTCTTCTCTATCTTGACATCACAGATTGCCGTTCACTTCGATTTATGCCTGCTGGATTGGGGCAATTGATATGCCTGCGAAAACTTACCCTGTTTATTGT